>JAGDQP010014031.1:26937-46204 GCA_022664845.1 Lepisma saccharinum
ACTTGTTGGTCACTACTCTATATCTCAAGGATGATATTTCGTCGGTGGATTATTTTGTTAAGATTTCAAAGATAGTAAACAAATACCTGTTGCACTGGTGATAGATTCCTTTTTTAATTAATCTGCTGTTGAGCAGTAATGACTAAATCAGTGTTCGATTTGTAGCGAGGGATGGATGGAATTTCCACCTCTCTGCAAAACTCTTCCCTGGCTCTGCTTTCTGAAATATCCTCCAAGCCTGGGATATGAATGGATAAAAACGGTATTCTACTTTCTGAGAAAAAATCCCACCCACCCCTCTCTGGAAATTGTACAAATCGGACACTGGACTAAATGACGTTAGTTCTTTACTGTGCTTCAACTTAGACGCACACAGAGATCATTCCTGCTACTTTTATTGTGCATAGAGAAGGATATTCCATTTGCCACATTCCGAATAACGTTAATGAAAACGAATACGGAAGTTTAAACCAAGAATGCGTAACCGTCATCAACATATATAGAATTAAAGAAAAGAAAACAACGTTCTTATCAAACAAATAAATATGGTCTAGCAACAATAAGTATTCACATATTTAAAAAATCAAAAAAAATCTGTACACTTGATCAAGGCTACTGACGTAGTCGAAACGTTGTGTTGTGCTTTAACAGAGTGTATTTAATACGCAGATATTTCTAACATCGAGCAGTAAAATTTTGATTTTGATTTAGTAAATTTGTTGCTCATGATACTCCACAACAAACTAAAACCATTATGGGACATAAAATATTTATTGCATATAATTGGTTTACAAGACAAGATTCCTTTATTACACTTCCAGCAGTGTTGTTAATTTACACTTTTGAAAGAGAAACAAGGCTTGAGAATATAAATTTTAATATGCTCAGGAGACTACAGCAAAATACTTTCTAAAGAATTGAGTCGAAACTTGTCAAAATAATAACAAAGACAAACGATGACTTGATTTCCTATTTAGGAGTGACAATGTTCACCTATTGACCACGTACGCAGTCTACACAATACTTGAAGAGTAACGAGAGAAAACAAGAAATGTCACAAAACAGGTTTATTGAGAAAATCAAGTTTGAGTACCTTAATCGCTTGACAAAGGTAATATTGTCTCATGTGGTCATTTAGAAGTGGTTTCCTTCGCTCTTTGACAGTTTTGTAGTTTCAATTTTCCCCAACAGAATGAGCTATACAGCTCAAAATTGCTAGAACTGGACATTCCTTGTTTTCTCCCGATACCCTTTACTGTAAAATATGAAACTGAGAAAAGGAGTAAAACGTATACGAAATAGAAAAAAATAAAAATTCAGTTAGTTTGGTGATTAAGTTGCTACATGAATATCAATTTAATTTCCCGTTACAAACCCATGACGTAAGTTAGCTGTAGGCAAAATGAATAGTCTAAAATTTTAGCTGTTGATGAACTTACATATTGACAAAATTATTACTGGAGGAAACTTACCTGTCCACAAAATGAATTGTCGACGAAACGTACCTGTCGACGAAGTGATCTGTCGACAAAATGAGTTGTCGACGAAACGTACCTGTCGGCAAAATGAGCTGTCGACGAAACGTAGCTGTCGACAAAGTGATATGTCGACGAAACGTACATGTAAACAAAGTGAGCTGTCGACGAAACGTACCTGTCGACAAAGTGATGTGTCGACAAAGTGGTGTCGACAAGATGATTTGTCGACAAAATGATTCTCGACGAAATGAATGCGACCGATGCGTTACATATTACTCAATAATATATGGCCTCCGTTTTTAGCTATATCGCTCTTTTAATATAACACAATAATTTACATAGATTACAATTTTAATAATATATATTTTTGAATAAGGTTGACTAAACTTACCACAATTACAAAAGTTTAGGAGTATTAACAAATGGCTGTGAGTTAAAGTGTTTACATTTCTAGACAGGAGAACACATATATGACAATTTTTATTAAGGTGTGTTTCGATGACGTCGTGGATTTGATTGCTTTACTTTAATACAGAATGTGTAAAAATGCGTGGAAAATGTAAGCGTTAATGGCAAAGTTATATAAATAGTATCGGTAAATATAATAATGTAGGTGTAAAAGTGTGGTATTGTTCTAGTAACATTTCAAATTGCGGTAGATACTGGTGCATCTTAAATTGGAGGTAATTTTTCTCGAGAGATGGCGCGAAAATTAATATAGGCAAAATGCCTCAGGCTTAAGGTCAGAGCCTCCAAGGTTTTGGACTCGAATCTCCGCTGGAGCCTGGATAGATGTTTGTGGATTTTAGAGACATCTATTGAAATCAAGAAAGACCGAAGTCATTAGTTACTAAAATGGCTCGAACTAAGAAGTTTACAAAGCTCTTCACAAAACCAGAAACAATTTGCAACCGTTTATTTGAAATCCATTTCGATGCTAAGGAACTTAAATCTCCCAGTTTCGGGGACCTAACAAATTTAGTCATTTGTTTTTAATCGGGTGATTTTTTTAACTTTCTCAATTTTTTGATCAACAATGCGCGTTTACCCTTACTGCACTATGTGTCTCTGTCTAAATTTCCAGTTTTGTTCTAGGGGTCTACCATTAACTTGGCTGTCCCAAAATATACAAGAAACGTGGATGTAAAACGATGCAAAATTAGTTCAGATCGATACACTATATGTTTTCGAAATAATTGACTCAGGGGGTCCCATTAACCATTAACTTGGATCCCCAAAATAAAACAGCTGATTACTTTTTAACCATTGCAGTACAAAACGTGCAACTTGGGTGCAAAACGGTGCGAAACGATTGAAATCTGTTGCACTATATGTCAACGCCTGATGTTTGAAATTTTACTGTAGGGGGCTTCCATTAACTTGGCAACCACAAATTTAAGAGCTTATAACTTTCTAAACATTGCGGTGCAAATCGCGAAACTTAGGTGCAAAACGCAAGCAGTTTAGTACACTATATGTTTTTGAAAAATTTGATTGAGGGGTACCACTAACGTAGGCTCCCAAAATAAAAGAGCTTATAACTTGTTAACCCTTGCGGTGCAAAACGCAAAACGTGGGGCAAAACGAGCACAGACTGGTACACTATGTATTTTCGAAAAAAAAAAAAAAAAATAATGACTGAGGGGCTACCATTAACTGGCCCCTAAAATACAAGAGCTTATAACTTTTTAAATATTGCAGTGCAAGACGCGAAACTTGGATGCAAAACGGTTCAAAACAAGTGGAAAACGATAGGCTATTTATTTCTAAAATTTGGTGTATGTGTGTGTGGGGGGGGAGTTAATGAACCCGGAGCGATAATTCATTTGACACGTGGAAAAAAAAGAGAAATCTAAACTTTCTTTTTATACTTCGCTGTCGCTGACGCTTGCCGCGTATGTATTTGTTAAATTACTATTCTTCTGGTTATGTTTCTTTTATTGCGCAATGTAAACATTTTTGTAGTAACTAAGAATCAAAGAACTTTCCAACCAACGGGCTGAGAGTCCTCATGTTCATTAGCGGGCAAAAAAAAAAAAAAAAAAAAAAAATCGAACAAAACGTGTACGACTATACGTACATAGCAAAGAAGGATAAAATTGAACTTTTCCACAACCTAAAGGCAGGATAGTTTTATTTGGTAAAATTAATATGATTTTCATTTTGGAAGCAGGATATATAACTTCTTTGTATTCATGGGTTCTATTCTTACTGACCCTTGGCTGATAAGGCAAAAGGTAAAATAAGTTTATGGACGGTAACAGCACTATAACCCTTGATTATTATTACAGCGTTTGAGGGTTGAAACTAGACACAAAAATAAATAAAATAGTATATGTGCACAAGCGTCGAAAACTGCGTTCTTTTCGAGTTAAGAGCGTTGGAAAATACAGAAAACTTAACTTTAAAGCTTCATAGTGCAATGACAAATGAGCATGCTAGAACAAGCGGCGTGCACAGTTTCAAAGAAAATCTGTATTTTTAAAAAGTTGAACACTGTGAGGAATTCGAGGACTTCAGAGTAATTTTTAGATTGAGAAGGACAGGGTTTATTAAACTTGCGATTCTTCGGTTTAGATTCGGATTTTTTTTTTTTTTTTTTTTTTTTTTTAAATACAGGTATGAGTTTCTCTGACATGATATTATCCACATCGCTTGTTCTTACAGTATTATTCTTTGCGCTATGAACTGCTTCAAATTTCAGTTTTCGTATATTTTCTTCGAGAACAACTAAGTTCTAGCCCAATTTAGTTAGCTTCGTAGCAATAAGAAGTGTTCAGTTTGACTTCCATTTCTATTTAGATTCCTAATTCAGGTGGTCAGCTATTAAGGGCGGAATCCCGACTTACTGTATGACCCGAACAACTATGTTTAATGCTTTCCTCGAGGATTGGGAAGATTAAACGATAGCACTAGTTAAACTGTTTTTACGGCGATAACCTAATTTGCACTTCACGTTTTATCTACACTTGCATTATGTCTTTATACCTTGTAATTTTGAGATTTAATTTTTGGTTATGGACAGATAGAGAGACAGCATGAAGGGAATATAAGATTGCTTTTGCTAAAGCTTCACTGTGAACAGACCTAAAACATGTACTTTTGATCAACCTTTCTAACCTTTTATAATTTCTTCAGCTTTAAATTTTTATTTAAAATATATTTTGTATACATTTTCTCTCAATATTAATAAGCGACTTTTATAATTTTAAATATGGAGCAAGAAATAAGTTGAGAAGAACAGGGATAGTTTTTGCTTTTAAAGAATGAAACGTAAAGAACACACTACATGTTGGATTTTTAGGAGCGGCTTTATGATTTTTATGAAAGGGGTGTAGGACTGAGGAATACCGACGTAACTTGTCGATAGCTCGCTACTAAATGTTCTTTTAGTATTATATTATATTTTCATATGGCATGGACACATGAAACCTACAGGGGTGTGGTTATGAGTTTTATGAGAGGTATACGTCTGAGGCGCAGGGGGCGAATTATTTTGACAGTCTCCTTTCAGGTTTTTCCCATCTCCTAGAATACTTCTAAGAAAGTATATAATTTTTCAAAACCCACTAGAATTTGATGTTAAACGAAGCATTCGGAAAATTGTTCCTTGTGAATGTATCCCGACCTTTCCCCGACCTTTTTCGGCCTGCTATAATGATACTTATAGGATGAGTAAAATATGATTTTGCGAAACCTAAACATATTTGGTTTTACAGGAAAGACTTGGAAACTCTTGCTTTGTGAGAGTGATACTTTTAAAATAAAATAAGTGTTGAAGTATAAGGCATCTATAACCATCCACCTCTATTTGCATCCAGGTTTCTACTACCTTCCCATCCCTCGACCATTACACCCCACTTCCTGCCACCTCCTATTGTTTACACGAGTGAAGAGTTTTATTTTATATTACTTTTAAGAAAAGACAAATCTCTATATTTTCCTTTAAGGAGAGATACAGCTAAATTTAAATAAATAGTACATTATTATGAGAGAAAACTAAAAACAAAAATTATCGTATGCTTATTGCATCATGAGATTTAATATATCCATGATGAGATCAGTAGTGAAAACTATTAGTAATTCCTAGGCTGCCTGAAGTTTAGCATTATATTTACGAAAAATATGAGAAGAGGGGGGCAAACCATGACACAGGGGACGTCAAGGGTGTACTTATTAAGGTACAAACTAGGCATTAGCCTGCTATAAGTATGAAAATCTATGAGTTAATTTCTAGGATCTTATGAATACCTTTTTGAGCGTGGATACTGCTTAGTTTGTTTCATGAAGCGTGTACAATTCTTTTCCTATCAATTGTTATCATCTTAGCTTTCTAGGTCCATGCGAAAAAAAAACTCATTAAAACCTTTTCCATTGAATTAAATTATGAAAAGAGACTTTAAGAAACTAGCCATTGACTATTTTAACTATCGTTTGGACATTTAAGTTATACCGATGATAATATGAGGTTATTCCTTTGTCATTTTCACTTTATTATTTTCGTTTTACTTGCTTTACCTTTCCGTGAAATGTCATATTAACTCCTATGTAACACAGTTGTTGACACATTATTTTTATAATGAAACACAACTTAACTTATAACTAGAAGAATTCATCTTCTGATTCATATGATTGATTCAAAATTTATTGAAGACAGAAAAAAATGATTGGGTTTAGCACTACCTAATACATGAGTAGGATTACAATATAAATATACTTTATTTTTGGAACTTCAGATTCTAGCAATGATTCTGTACAATAGTAAGAATGAATAGTTTGTTATTTACTGTTTTAAATAACATGTATCAGTGGAAAATTTTATAGCCATTGTTTTTTATTTTTTTCCCGTTCTTTGAGCTATCTTTTAAAACTGATTACTTGTGTATTTAACTCAACCTGGAGGCATTATAAGAAGAGGATAACTAAGGACTTTCTTTCAGAACCATACCCTTGGCAGCACCGAGAATCGACTTCGGGACTTGATAAGAAGAGGAAAAGGGTACATTGAAATAAAATAAAGCTTTGTTCACTTTTGATATGCACACACTATATTCTAGTTTGAGTGATCTCTTTGGTATAATTTTAGAGATTGACTTGTTATAACGAAACCTTTTGCTTGTTATGAGATATACTAATGCATTTAATTAATTTTAGGTTGGTATTGAACAAAGATTTTGTCCTGAACTTAAAATTTTCTAGGTTAAAACAACGATACAACTATCTATTTTTTTTTCGTGCACCCTCACAAACTGAAAATTCTGATGGAATCCCTGTCTACTTTAATAAATAGTTGATGAAATAGTGGGAAATATTAACATATTGTAGTTATCCAAGGGCATTCTGTGGGGCGGGTGACGTTTCGTCCAAAGACATTTTGTCCATACAACATTTCGTCCAGGGCCATTTAGTCCATAGACATTTCGTCCATTGACAATTCGTCCACAAGATATTTCGTCCAATTGATTTTTCGTCCACAAGACATTTCGTCCAATCAACTTTTGGTCCAAAGGATTTTTCGTCCGCAAGACTTTTCTTCCAATCGGCTTTTGGTCCAACGTGATTTTCTTCCACAAGACATATCGTCCAATCGACATTTGGTCCAACGGAATTTTCGTCCACAACACAATTTTTCCAACCGACTATTGGTCCAACGGATTTTTCGTCCACATGACATGTCGTCCAATGGACTTTTGCTCCAACGATTTTTCGTCAACAGGACATTTCGTCCAATCAACATTTAGTCCAAAGGATTTGTTGTCCAATCCATATAATACCTAGGTATATAACGCAATAGTCATACTCACTCATTCATTAATCATCAAAATTCCCAGGACAAACTGCTGAAGCTAGAAATACTAAATTTGGTATGAAGGTGTATAACCAAGACTAGACAAAGGAAAACAATCGACACTGAAAAAGTCGCCATCTTGGATCAAAAATGGCCACAAAAACAATTGTTGTATAGAATACACAGCCTATAGGGCTGGGGCTACTGAAATGAAATTTAGTATGAAGTTTCGACATTGCTAGTAGGTTACAAAATATTAGAAAATGTTGAAAATATCACCATCTTGAATCCAAATGTCGGGCTTAATAAATCCAATTTCCACACCTTTTGAGCTAGGGACAAAATTTGGTACGAAGAAACATGATCAATAGCAGTTTAAAAAATACTAGAAAATGTTGAAAAAGTCGCCATCTTCAATCCAAGTGGCCGCCAAATCCATTGTCCTATAGAATATAAAGCTAAACCGCTGGGGCTAGATATACGGTACCAAATTTGGTGCAAAGGTACAATATTACAAGTAGATTAAGTAAATATTACAAAATATATCCAAAGACGCCATTTTGGATCCAAAATGGTGGACCCTAAAATCCATTTTCCTCAAAGTTTGAGCTAGACATACGAGGTTTGGCATACACGTATATTATCAAGAATAATTTAAAACAATATGACATTTTGAAAAGGTCGCCATCTTGGATTTTAAAATGGAAGCCCAAAAACCCACTTTCCACACCATTCGAGCTAGTGAAATAATATTCTTATGCAGGTGTACCATCACGAGTAGGTCACAACAATATATAAAAACGCTAGAAAATCGCCATCTATAATTCAAAATGGCCGCCCCAAAAACACATTTTTCAAATGACAGAAGCTAAAGAAACGAAGTTTCGTATGAAGGCGTACCGTCACGAGTAGGTCAGCGTAAATCGGGCAAAGCTCCCCTATTGGGGTGCATCTCCCTGTGAGTTTGGTGCAGATCGGCATCAAGGGTAACAATAATCCGCAGAGTCTGGCTTTGATAAAAGGAGCGCAGCCCCCCAAACCCCCAAATTTGGGGCACAACTTTGGCCGAGTAAAGTGAAAGTGAGGAGAAATTTCGATATGTTGTTGACAAAGGATGAAACGCCTGACACAGAAAATTGGACCTTATTAAAAATAAAGAACATGTTACACGAAACGGGTGAAATATATACTGTAATTGAATAATATATACATGTAACTTTTTTTCTCATAATTTAGTAGAATATTAATTTAAAATTAAAAATTACATGTATGGTAGTTATAGTTTTACGTTACCACACTACATCTAATTTTTCGTTCAGATTTTCACTACTGTACTCTATTCTAATTTCGAAGGGTAAATGGATATTACTCTAGCTTGCATACGTCGGGTGTGATTATTCCGAACGAAATAAGTCATAGGTTCATGAACCGCAATCACGGTAATGTTACGTCATATGTGACACGTTTCTACAAAAATCACGGACAGTATGTCGAGTGAGTAATAGCGAACGAACGGGTCAGAAAAAGCCACGTTAGATATTTTGGTATTTTTTTTTACAAAATTGCATTAAGCGCGATGCATATCAACTTTAACAGACATCACCTGTGACTGCTCCATTTTCAGTTCAAAATGGAATGACCGATGTATACTAAAGAAAAACTGGTAAATATAATATAGCGCTTCGAGTCTACAACATTATATTATTATAGCTTTGTATTCAGGCAGTCCTGCACGATATCCAATTGGCGAATCGGGCCACTTTCTTTGTGGCCTCTGTAATAAACCGGGCACTGCACTCAACCAAAGTAAAT
This sequence comes from Lepisma saccharinum, assembly GCA_022664845.1. NCBI lineage: Eukaryota > Metazoa > Arthropoda > Insecta > Zygentoma > Lepismatidae > Lepisma > Lepisma saccharinum. Next base: position 36,016 of record JAGDQP010014031.1, read on the forward strand.
TCCCAATTTTCTTCCTACTTTGATACTAACTGTCTGTAATGTTGGTAACCTCATCATTGATACTTATTTCCCCTCTCCGCAGAATAGCCCTGATATTGAATACGAAACTGACTGGTGTTTTGGTGAACCGAGTAAAATTAAATTAAATTCAGGTTTCTGGAGCCTTCTTAAGGATCTACCATCTCGTATCCCTTTCCTAATTTCTACCTCGTATTGCAGGGCAGAAAGCCTTTTGTACAGCTGCTTGCGCAGTCTTCTGAAGCATTGTTTCTGCACACCTCTCAACTTTGTTTTTGGCCTAGATACACCATATTCGTCCATTCTGGCTTGCCGCAGACGTCCCAGTAGGGTCAACGTTGCAATTTCGCTTAACTCTTCATTGTTTTCTTGTTGTGCAACTTCCATGTGCTATACGTCGTACAAGGTGTGTTTCAGATCTGGTATAGGCTCATGGAGATTTCTGCTTTAAGTGTGTCCATATTCTTCTAAAACTTCAGCTTTTATCAAGATCGCTTTTTAGGCGAGGTTTGGTTTAATACTTAGAAGTACACGCGCATATGAGACAACTGTTTGCAGTAATAGCATTGGTATGAATAATTCTACATATTCTAAAATGGATTCAGGATCACAACACCTTTAGTTTGATAGAGCAAGGAACGTAGGGTCAGCACTGCTACCAATATCTGTGCCCTTCAGACAGGGCTTCTAAACGAGATTGAAGTTGACCTTCAATATTAATCAGTGAAGAGCCTTTTGAGATTAGTCATAGCGCGTCTGACTACTAATCGGACGGCTCGGGTTCAAATGCCGACTAGAATAGTGGTGATGCTTCTCGTAGTGTATAAATAATAATATATATATATATATATATATATGAGTTAAAAGTACTTGTCTAATTATGTTTCTTTCAAAGTACTCTGCATTGTTTGTATATCGATTTAACGTAACAAAGATCTGCGAACTTACTTCTTGTTTTAAACGTATAACTCGCCTTGCCTCGTTGCATTGAGATAAATCGAGGGTGCGAAAATTAATAATTCCAGTCATGTTTTTTTTTTTTTTTTTTTGAAAAAAAAAGAAAACGAAATCATGTGAAAACTGACAGTATTTTTTTTTACTGTTACAGTAGTTTGTAAAAATTGCAGTACACATTTTGGTATTATTCCATTCTAAATTTAGGTTTTACGAAAAAGTCACTATAATGACAAAATAACAGGCACAACGGGAAATGTGTACATGTATTCTGCTGAAAATACATCCTCGGCAAAAATCTAAACCAAGAAATGTAAGGAAGTCCATACTCTCTGCACTTTTTATCAGGTAAAACTCATGGATAAACTACATGAAACACATTATGTACGAAAAGCACGCTGAACAGCAGCGATGGTAAACGAAACCAAATTGAGAATTTGGTTTCGTTTTCGAAACAGAAACCAACATATTGTTGTGAAATTTGGTTTCGGATACAACAGAATCCAAAATACAAAATTAATTTGGTTTCCGTTTCTGAAACAAAATATTTTCAAGAACATTTTTTTTTGTTTCGGTTTAACTTTCTTTACGTGTTTTGGTTTCGGTTTCGAATCAGAAACTAAAACACAACGTGAACTTGGTTTCGGTTTCTGATGCAAAGTGTTTCAAAGATAATGTGGTTATGGTTTCGGTTTAAGATTCTTTAGTTGATTTAGTTTTGGTTTCAAAACAGAAACCAAAATATGATTGTTGAATATGGTTTCGGATACAACCGAAACGGAAATACAAACTGAATTTTGTTTCGGTTTCTCATACAAACTATTTCAAAAATAATGTTGTTTTGGTTTCAGTTTTGAAAGTAAAAGCAAAATATTCCTGTTTAATTTGGTTTCAGATACAACAGAAGCTAAGATATAAATTAAATTTGTTTTCGGTTTCTGGAACAAATTGTTCCTAAATAATTTTGATTTGGTTTCAGATTCTTCAGTTAAAACTAACATAGAGAAATTGACAACCGCCTTCTCCGTGACCCGAACCCGGATCTTCCAATTGCCGGACGGATATGATATTCATTACCCTACCACGGCCCGGTCAATTCTCTGTGTATATACTACTGAGATCAATACTCCTCACACCTTGGCCTTTTCCCAGTCCTAGTGGGCTGGTTATGAAATCAAAGCACTATACTTGGATATTTTTATTGAAGAATATGTTCTGTAAGTAAAGTTCGACTGATTGATTGTTGTTATTAACGTCCTAAACGAGCTGGTAAGCTTCTAAAGATGGGACCTACAGTGTAGCGTGGACTCCGAATCACTTGTGTCCGCACCGGGAATCGAACATAGTATCCCTTGATTAGAAAGCAGCGAGCGTTACCACTCATCCACGGGGGACACAAGTGCAGTTAGAAAAAATAGATGTTATTCTCTTGTTCACAATAGACTAATCCTGTGTTAGGTAAATATTGAAACTAACAGAAAAATTGACAACCGCCGTGACCAAATTGTTTTTTTTTAAAAAATGAATGCTTTAAGGTAAATGTAATAACTATGATACTACTAGTAACATAACTGGCAGAGAAAGTAACGAAGCAGAAATCGAATTTTCGAATAGTGCAAGTAAGCATTAGCTTTGAGGCATCTCAGGCTCCAGCCGACAAAATATATTTTATTATGTACGTGCAAAAACTATCCAGATGCTATTGCATTAGTGATTCCGTTAGACCCCCCCCCTCCTTGTAGGGGGATGTCACTCCCCAAATTCGCCCATAGTGCTGTTACCGCCCATATACTTCATTTTATCATATTCCCAAATTAACGACAAAACCCCTCCCCCCATCTATAAAATGTTTGTGGTCAAAAATCGATAGAAACCGTGTAAAACTCCACTTACACCCCCCAATTTTGTTTTTACAACCTTCCGAACTGAAAATCCTGGCGGAATCCCTGTGCTACGTACTTCTGATTGAACAAAATGTAAAAGTGAGGAAGCAAGCACACATCCATGTGATTTAACATATCGGTTAGGTTAGGAGGGCCTATTTGTTAGCTTTTCAGATTTTCTGTGATCGTTATCACGGCTTGCTCAGGGATAGAGAAAGGCAAAACGGTGTGTCTTACAACGTTTGGCAAATTTTTGTATCATTGACTGTGAGTAATTCACCTCCCCTTTTGCTTTTATCAAAGAAAGTAGAAATTCGTTGTCATTAACTGGTTGGGTTCTTCGTTCAATGGGCTCTTCAAATGTGTAACTTACGTCTGTGCGCAGAAGCACAGCTTACAATCAAGTCGAAGTATGATGATCGCAGACCAAATGAATTTGTTCGCAAATATTATCATTACAATGAAGCCACGAAGAAATCGAAGGACTGTATTAATAGCTGTGGAAAACATATAGCAGTGAGTAGATGATTACTAAGTTTATCAAAAACGTCAATCACACTCCTACAGGTACTTGCAATATAACAAGTCAATGATTTAATTTCAAGTAAATTCTCGTTTTGAATATAGTGTATGATTTAATTGTAAGCTGTTAAGTTTTAATCTATTTATTACCTTAATGTAGTTTTTACTCAACCATTTTCCTCGTGAGACTATTGAAATGTCTTGTAGCCGGCGACCCACATAAGAAATTTTATTGTTTATTAATGGTCTTTACGAATGGATGACTCAGGCCGGGATAGGTTAGGGAAACCATACGATAAGCAGTAACCCAGGGTCGAAGTTGAGGGTACCATCTCGGCGTTTGCCTAGTGCGACTGAGGAAAAAAACGTAGGAAAAGCTTTATGAGGATAGTCGGCCATTGGCTGTTTTTGTTTGTCGTCGCTTTGCATGAAATAAGCTCCTACAGCTTACACACACATACGCACATACAGAGGAGCACACACACATAATTGAATTCGAATTTATTTATGACCTTCTGGCATTTCAAGCTGGGATAGGGTGGGGGAGAGGATGTTGGAAGGTAGTTAGCCAGGATCTAGTTAATAGGTACCATCCCGGCATGTGCCTGGTCTGGCAGAAAAATATCAAAGAAACACCTACACACATGTACCCCCATATACATATAGGGTGGTAACGTAATGCACCTACAAACTTAAGGGATGATACTACCAGAAAATAAAAATACCGTCTAGGTAAACCAGAAGCAAATTAAGCCTCGTTTCGGAGCTACAGGTTGCCCAATGTGTGGAAGAATTAACTTTTAGAGCTTCATATTTCTAACACCACAAACAGCATTGTTAATGTGGAATGCTGCCGTAAAACATTGTCTGCACAATTCAGCAATGCTTATTTCAAAATTGTGCAATAGGTGCGCAAGAGATTTCCCAAAGGAAGTATGGGATTGTCAGGAATTCTCTGTGTAAAGATTTGTCAAAATGATCATAAATGAGACGGCTTTGCACCAGGAAACATTAATTCGTTTTCGCCAAGTTGACATCCATATGACGTACGATTAAAAAAAAAGGACGCGCCTTGAGCAACGATGGTTTTCTGTCGTTGCTTTAAGCTATTAACCTCGAAGTTTCATTTGCAAGAGCAACGACGGGACGGCACAAAACTTTGCGTAAACAGAATTTTTGAGTAAACATTACTTTTGCGTATGCCCGCTGCCCAGCTCCCTTCGTACGCACCCTCCCCCCTTGCACACATCACAACTTCTATTAAATTTCCTTTTGTGTATTTAAACAAAAAATGAAAAAAACTTTAATTTTATTTGAAAAAAAATATACAAAATGTCGACGCCAGGGTTTGAACGCAAGTCCTTTGAATCAGTTTCCTGACGCCTTATCCACAAGGCCAAACCGCAACTGCCGGGCTGAGTGCTTGTCGCTGTTACTTCTAGTTCAAGCTACGTGAGAGTGGAATATGTTCCGTCGTTGCTCTAGTAAATTAATCCTCGATGTTAAAAACTTAAGCAACGACGGCAAATCGTCGTTGCTCTAGACACAACCTAAAAAAAGCTATCAAAGAGATGGAATATTAATCCATGGTTGGATGCCGGTGATTACGTATGTCATGTTTGCTCACATAGAAAGTCTTTGAATTCATGCCCATTTCGACCTGACTATACTTCAGAAAAATTACGAGTATCCCCTACTTCCTGTAATAAATCCCTTGTGCACCCATTAGACGATTTTGGAATATGCATTTATAAATAAAACAGGCTTAAAGACTTGTAAGAATATCATACTTTTGTGAAGTTACCCTCCCATCCCCAACCAAATAACATGTAACATAATCGTTAGGGAAGAATAGGAAGTGTATTATTTTCGTTAGGGGGTGCACGATAACCTGGTTACGGAGTCAGCAAATGTCGGGGTAAACTTCACACAGCCCCCTCTTATTAAATTTCGGATCGTCGTTGTCTCCACACCTTAGGGAGGAATGGGGAGTAGTTTTGTTAGGGAGTGAATGATAACCTGGTGACGGCGCCAGCAAATGTCAGCGGGTTCACTTAAAACACAACCTACAACCTATTCGATTTCGGATTGTTGCCTCCAATCGTTAGGGAGGACTTACATTTATTTGCGAGTGAACGTACGGTATGTTAGTAACGACGCTAGCTAATAGAGGGCCCAATTTGGCACATCCCAAACTTGCAATTTCGGATCAGCATTTCCTTCAATCGTTACGTATGTGTTATGGACTGAACAATAACCTAGTGACGGCGCCAGCAAATCTCGGGGGTTAAGGTTGCCACCGTTCCGTTCAAGATAATCGGGACAGTCTCTGTGCCGAGGGTACCAGTATGTGGGAGGTACTTTCGCAGAAAAAAAATGCTATTTATGCTTTAAAATGGACTTTTAGGGTCATTCTGAACTTCTTCGGAAGTTAAAAATTGCTACTGATTTAACTAAACTAAACTGCACTTCGAAGTAGTTACATAGATAGTATTTACTTTGTGATTGTACTGTTTCTTATTACTTGTTTTCCAAAGCTTCTAAAATCAGATTGCAAAAATTTTCCTCGGCCCCGTTAATAGGGAAGATAAGATAAGATAAAATAAAATGATAAGGCGGTATTTGGACCATATGGCTTACGCCCTTCCCGGTCAATAGAGAAGGCATGACGGGTCCACGAGTATGATCTTAGGAAAATCGTATAATTTATGCCATAAAAACTGTCATTTGCCTAAGGTTCTTGAGAAGATGTAAAAAAAATGAATTTAACCTAATTGTTTTAATAATGACCTTACCCGAAAGGTCTCTCGTATACACTCCTCGTTGACACAGCGGACCCGTACTAGATAAATCAGATTTACGATTATAGTTATTTCCATGTTGTAAGTGCTTGGAATACAGAAATCCAATGAAAAAAAAAATATATATCAACATGCACGGCAGTGCATGAGCCAAGTTCTTCACGTCAGAAAACGTTAGCACTGCCAGAAGCATGTTATACAGGAACAAGAGTTTATGGCAAAATCAACGATTTGGGGGCCCCGTAAGAAAAAAGATGTTAAAGATAGGAACATGAGCTTTTGCCGTTAAGGAGATATGGTAAATATGTGCAGATGTACAAAATTTCATATTCGTATCTCAAACTATGTTCTAGTTGTGGACCCCTGAAATTGCACATTTTAGGCTAACTGACTCACTCACTCACTCACTCACTGACTGACTGACTGACTGACTCACTCATCATATTGTTTAGGGTGTTTGGACGGTGTTGTCCCAACTGAGGAAGTCCTAACTGAGGAAGTACTATGAAATTTTCCCAACTGAGGAAGTATATCTTTACAGAAGAGTGCGTTCGCAAAACTTAGTCCCAACTGAGGAACAGATTGAGCTTGCCTGAGGCAAGTTGCCCAAACTGGTTTCATTATGGAAGATAACGTTTTCTTAACTAAACTAGAGCAGTTTAATGGGATCCAAGACCCAGTAAATAAATTAATATTTTACAATTTGCTTCATCTGTAGATGTAGTTAAGAATACGATTTTTCAAAATTTTGAAGGCTAACGTCATGAAAATATGGGCTATTTTCATCAGTTTAATATTATTATAATAATCAGGCCCGTCATTTCAGCTTTTCCTAGGGCGGGGGGTAAAAAAATTACTGATACCTACTTACTGATGTCTATATATATATATATATATATATATAATATTCAGCCGTTTTTTATCCACTGCTGGATGAAGGCCTCCCCCTTTTCTTTCCACATATCTCGGTCTACTGCTATCCTCATCCATATAGCTCCTGAAAAACGCTTGATTCCATCTACCCATCTTACATTTGGACGTCGTCTCGGTCGTTTCTTTTCTCTAGGAATCCGCTGTAGTACATTTGTCGTCCATCTTCTATCTGTTCGTCTAGCTATGAAAGCGGCCCATCTCCACTTCATCTTCTTCGCAGTCTTGATTACATCCTCTACCATTGTTTGTGCGCGAATCAAATCATTTGTCTTCTTGTCCCTCCTGGTTATTCCTAGCATGCATCTTTCCATGCTATTTGTGTGACTCTCAATGTTTGAGTCGTGTGCGCATTCAATGTACAAGTTTCGCAACCGTACATCTTCATGGGTAAGACACATTGATTATAAACTTTACGCTTCAGACACATTGGTAGTTTGCTTTTGAAAATAAAGTGTAGTCTTCCAAACGAACTCCACGCCATTTTACATCTCCTATTTATTTCATATTTGATCCAATACTGGATGAAGCTTCTCCCCGGTGGGAGAAGATTGGTCTACTGCCCCCACGCTGACCAGATGGGCTGGGAGAGGAGAGCCTGAACTCTCACTGTGATCGTTACTATATTTTATTCATAGCAGCTCCCCAATTGCATCATGATGCTGAGTGGACACCGTTCCAGACCCAAATGCCTTAGAAAAAATTTCTTGGCAGCTCCTGGAATCGAACTCGGGACCCCTCAATCCGTAGTCAGCAACGCTAACCACTAGAACGACGGGGCGGTATGTGTGTGTGTGTTAAGAACTAGAATACGCCATCGTTTTTGATGTGTACCATGTTTGGATTTACGTTTTCACTATATTATGAACATAGTACACAGTTGATTAAAAGTTTCGCGTCGAATGTTCTGAATTCTGATTCAGAATTCGCTGATTCCTTGACACATCCATTAAGAGGGCTCCTCGGTCCAACCCCACCATTTTGAACATTTTTCAAAAATTTCAAAAACTAAAAGTGCTATCAAAAATGTGAGTTCATAGCGCACTAGAACTTACAAATTACTATGAAATACAATGGACAGCGATCTCGAGACCTTGTCCATTGAGGAGTGATACGTTTTCAAAGATTATGACGTCACTATTTAATTGAAGTCTCACCACTCATCAATCATAAATATTTCGAGATCGCTGTCCATTGCATTTCATAGTAATTTGTGAGTTGTAGTGCGCTATAAATTTACATTTTTGATAATACTCTTAATTTTTGAAATATTTTGAAAATTGTTAAAAATGGGAGAGTTGGAGCGAGGAGCCCTCTTAAACTTCGTAATAAGTTGTAACGAGAAAATTATGTAAAAATCCCTGCCAGCAAGTCATATTTCTTGGCACCGCGGTGCACCGGTAAGTGATTTTACTGTATATCAAGGTCTCATTCCTTAAAATTAATGTAGCAGCTTCTCTTCAACTAGCGAGAAAGCCGCTTAATGTTTGAAATATAAAAGTATATATTAATTAGGGAACCTTACTTTCTGACCACCTTAGTATGTTGGGACTACTCATAGTGTAATAAGCACCCATGAAAAATTTGATGCAGAACGGTTTCGAAATCTGTTCTAAACAGTTTCGAAATCTCGAGTGATCGTAGGATAGTGAGATGAGAGTTTGAAATAAACACTGAATTAGAGAAGAAGGTTATCAGAGGAAACCTATTTTAGATTATTAAAAATCCAGGGCAAAGCAGACAGAAATCCGATATAGAACTAATCAACATAGTCAGTGCTGTGAAGAGATAGACAATAAGAAGATATCAATTACAGAAATAATGTACTACACAAATATTGTTAGGAAAAAACCCACTGAAACTAGAGCTTGAAAAAAAATCAAACAAAAGTTCTTGAACTTGGGAAAAACAAATACTGGCAGTTGAGGAACCTGGTGGAACGGTAGCGTCTTTGACCTCGATTTTGACGTCTCTTAGTGAAACGTTTGATGAGCTGCGGAATGAATGACTCACAGCAAGTAAGGGGATAGCAAAACAGATAACATCTCAAATCTAAAGAACACTTCCTCACTTGCAACTCCCGAATTTCTAGGTTCAGGACACTTCCTCAGTTGCAACTATTTGCTATGGAATTTATGGACTTCCTCAATTGGGACTTCCTCAGTTGGGCATATATCGTTTGGACTAAGCTAGAAACATGAAATTTGGTATGAAGGTAGAGGATGATAAGTAGATACAGGAAAAAATCCGACATTTTGAAAAGGTCGCCATCTTGGATTCAAAATGGCCGCCAAACCTAAAATTTCAAAGAATACACAGCCTAAACGGCTAAAGATAGAACAGTGAAATTTGGTATGAAACTACATCATTGGTAGCAAATTAAGAAAACTTTTTAAAAATTTGAAAAAGTCGCCAACTTGAATTCAAAATGGCCGCCAACCCTAAACTTTTAAAGAATACAAAGCCTAAATGGCTGCCGCTAGAATAATGAAATTTAGTTTGACAGTACAATATTATTTGTAGATTATGAAAATATTACAAAATATCTCTAAAGACGCCATCTTGGATCCAAAATGGCGGGTGTCATAAATCCATTTTCCAACTGCTTGAGCCAGAGATACGAAATTTGGCATAATGATGTATTATCAAGAGTAGTTTAGGAAAACATAACAACGTTTAAAAAAATTCACCATCTTTGATTCAAAATGGCAGCTGAAATACAATTTTTCACATCGTTTGAGATAGAGAAATGAAATTTGGTATGACAGTGTATCATCACGAGTATGTCACGAAAATATAAGAAAACGTTAAAAATGTGTCCATCTTTTATCCAAAATGCCCGCCTAAGCCCCACTTTATAACGACTGAAGCTAGAGAAAGGTATGAAGGTGTACCATTACGAGTAGGTTAGAATAAATTCGGCTCGTCTCCCCTACTAGGTTACAGTTCCCAGCTGGAGCCTGATTGCAATAAAGGGGTGCGCCCCAGCGAGGCCATCTTGGAATTCTGGGGGCAGCGCCCCAATGAGGCGAAGCGAGTATATACATTACACAAGTGTAAAAAGCTGCGAAATACGAGCAA
>JAGDQP010014032.1:0-46198 GCA_022664845.1 Lepisma saccharinum
TCACGAAAAGACCAACAACAATGGAGAAAGACTGATAACTTTCGCGATTTCGACAAATTACTGGTAAAGAGCACGTACTTTGAACACAAAGACATACACAAATACACATGGGTATCTCCGGATGGCAAAACTCGCAACCAGATCAATCACATATTAGTAGACAGACAAAGACACACCAACCTAATGGATGTTAGGTCGTACAGAGGAGCGGAAGTTGACACCGACCATCAATTAGTGATCACAAAAGTAAGGGAAAAGTTATGCATCGCGAACAGAGAAAGCAAGGGGTCAAAACAACTGAAATTCCAAGTGAAACTATTAAATAATCCGGGCATAAAAGCAGATTACCAAGTCGAACTCTCAAATAGGTTCGAAATCCTAGCGGACTCTAGCAATAATAATGATGATGATATTAATAATGAAATTGATGTAAGTAAGATGTGGGAGGCAATTCGTGAAACAATTAAGAGCGCAGCGAAGATCAGAAGAAACAACAGAAAAACAAACCTGGAAATAAAATTTGCACCATTGGTTAGACCTGGTTACCCAAGAGTTCTCTATTCACTGCTGTTGTGACCGAACCTTGTAATGTTGGGGGTCTGCCGAATACCATGATATAGCGCAGAAGACCATAAGAGAGCGCCAATATAGTTAAACGTTGGGTGGGGACAGTCCACATGGTATACTTCAGAGGGGGTTCGCCAGAGAAACACGCGTCCAGTAGTGGGGAACTGTGGATAAAGAGTAACTCGTCTGACAACTCGGCACTTTGCCAGTCCCCCAACGTCCAATTTTTTAGGGCATGCGCCATGTACGTCATTTTTTAGCATTCTTGTCTGTTATTAAGGGCTTTTGAATAGCAACACACTCATGGATACACTGCATCTTATGCAGTTCCCACCTCACTGTTTTGGATGATAGTGGATTGTTTAGGTTAAAAATTAAGTTCTGTAGTCACTGTCTCGGTAGTTGTTTTCTTCTGCGACGTCACAATCAGCTCCAAGCCCGGCGGTCCATATAATGCAGCTTCGTCTTTTGAACACTGTTGTGCTTCTCCGACCTTGATTTACAGTGCACTGTGTACGCGGTCATGACTTTCGAAACTGTGCCTTGTTACGCCGCTTAACGTCGCTGTTTTCCTCACAGATTCTCCAACTAGACAGGCACCTACAATAAGAACTCATTAAAATTCCGTCATGTCGCTCATTCTGATCACGAATCACACCTGCACAACGTCCACAACCACACTGCCTCAATCTACTATTAGTGTACATTCAGTCCTAACTGCAACAAACAAGATATCGTTGATTTACGCAGTGATCAGTGTTACAAAACATAGTTACAATATGTCCCACTTTTGACAAAAGTTTCCATTATTTTGTCTAATACATGTATTCAGAGCCGGATTAAAGGGGGAGAGCTAAAGAGGCTGCAGCCCAGGTCTCCCACTGCTTCAGGCCCCTGCAAAAAGTGAATCACCTACCTATGTAAATGGTAAGCACAGGGGAAAAGCCGGCCTAATCCATGGACACAATGGGTGCTCGCCGGGAGCTCCTAAATCCACACTGGACCAGGAACCCCCATGCTATTCTAAATACTTCTTACAAACAACGTATTTTCTAATTCCTTGATTTGATAATATTTTATTAAATTTTGAAAAGTATTATACGTTAATTCCTTAACCAGCAATGGTAATTGTTAAGTGATAATCAAGTAAGATAGTACCGCAATCCTCAGGAAAAGAGGGTGGGTACTGAACCACTCGTTTAGTTTACCTCCCTTTCTGTCACCTTTTAGATTACAATAACTACATGCCGGAATACAATAATCCGACAATTTCCACTGATTTATAAATTAAACCCCAAAAAGCGGACCAATTTTATTTCATTATCCTACAATCCTAAGGATTGTCTAAGGGTGGCTTTTCATACATGCATCCGTAGCGTGCGTTGATTCGATTTTGTTAAGGTTGACTTTTTCTGTACCAGCTTGCCGCCTACGTTGTATACCTGAAATTATACTATTAATTATGATTTATACAGTGGCTGACGATAATAATATCATCAGTAACCATTGAACAACATGGTACTCCACTTTTCTGTCCATACATTGTATAATTTATGCAATGGTCAATAATATCAATATGTTAAATAATGAATTATAAAACCGCCTGCAATTTTCCGACATTTAGTGTATATATTAGCTGATTGAATCATACATTCTCATTGCTTTCCCTTTTTATCTACTATTTAATGAAATAATTACCTGTATTTTAATAGGATTACTGCAATTTTTAGGTAAGTGTCCATTATTTTATGTACAGCTTATAGTGACCATTCACTGTAATTTATATTGCTACGTTAGTTTGCAATAGGATGAATTCGAAAAGAATTGGAGGAAAATATACGATAGATATGTAGAAAACCTGAATCAAGATGACCGGCAACAAAACTCGAAACCATGTGCCTCGTCAAGTACCACCTTGAAGTCAAAAACGCCAGCCAGTGCTTGGATCATGCTTCTTTGGATAAGCCGTCTGAATACAAGCTAAATGTACACATAAAGTAGACAAGGCGTTCCTCACTCTTTCCTTCTTCCTTTTGAAGTTTAAAGAAAAAAAGAGTCCATCTGTCTTCACCCCCTCTCCTCTAATCAATAAATTGCGTAATTAATCGAAGGTGCAGTAGAGAGTTGTTGTCTTGTGGCAGGAAGTAGACCCATGTAGCATCATTCATTTGACAATTCTTAAGTTTCCCACATTAAGGAGCTCACCTCTGCTCCCGTTGGCTTATTAAAAAATTCACCCTTTACCCCCTTAAGAGAGGGGACTTTCTACCGCCGTGGGAAGCGGAAGTCTCCACGCACCATAAATGTCAGGTATTTCAGAGTTTAAGGGAGATAGTAGTGTTTTCTCACCAGACGTTTAGTTGTTACCTAATGGGAAAGACTGTCACACTTGTTGGTGTTTTGGCTCGTGTTTGCTAGCTTCTTTAATCTTCGCGGTGTCTATCAAGATATGAATGAGGAAACTTATGCTTCAAAGAGAGATGCTACAAGATAAGGTAAGAAAAACACGCTTTTCACGTAAGCTTTTGTTGAATAATCATACGAGAGACAACATTAGTTCGATAACGGTGAAGCTTCATATGAGATATTAGAAGTTTTGCTACTTAGAGTAAATATGTGTAACCATATCTATCTTTCGATATGTTTTATCTACAATAGTTATTTTGCTATTTCTATATATATGAATATATGTATTTCTACATACCAGATAGCATTTCAAATGATATTTTAAGTCGGAGAGATTGAAACATAAGCAATTTGCATGTAGAACGATGCGATCCGAACCACTGCAAACAAAACCTAGCCTAATATAATGCTTCTGTGATGTATGGAATACGTAATTAAAGAGTCGGCATGTCTCTTAAGTCCTATTTGTGTATACGAATGAGATGGTATCTCGTAAGATAATAAAAACGTGAATAATTAGCGCTCGAGAGACGTAATGAGAGTGTTCAAGGAAGTGTATTTTATGTGTTTGAAGTTATTTATGTCCTATTATTGAATGTTTGTAGCTGTGGATGGCCGACGCTCTTTTAAGTAGAATTTGCCTTAATATCACGGTTTAATGGATATATATTCATCTAGATGACTAAATAAGACATAGAGAACATGTATAAAGCGCATTAGGACCGCATTTTGAAAGGGAATCTAGCTTAATATCGTATGTTTGTTACTTTGAATGGCATATGAAAACAGTATAAGACGCTTTTCGATCCTTTATTTTGTAGACGAACAAGATTATATCACGTAAGAAGACAAAAAAGTCTCAGATGTGTAAAAGAATTATTTAACTTGTGTTTTTAGCAGAAAAGAACTCTATGGAAACTGGAAAAGAACGAATTAAACATAAAACTTATACTTTAAAGACCTGTATTTATTTCTAGCTAACAGGAAAATAACATTTTAACATCTAATTCAAGTAGAAATTAGTTTTTGAATTGTATTGCAATGAATAACTAGCGTTCCAGAGACGTAATCATTGTGCAGAAGAAGTGTTTTTGCTTGTTTTACTCTTATTTTTGTCTAAATGAACGAGATGTTCTCTCGTAAGAGAACGAAAACATGCTCCGAGGTGTAAATAAAGCAGTAGGAGAAGTGTTTGTATTCCCTCATACATGTTTTTAAGTAGATAGAACTGATGAAATACGATAACGACTAATTCACATCAAACTCGTATTCGGTGTTATACAGTATGAAAGAGACCCTAGAAGATGATTTTAACCAAAAAACTGGTGTATTCTAGGTACTTAAGACGAGAAAGAGGGAATTTGGCATGGAAGTTACGGTACTAAGGGACTGTTTACTTATATTTTATTGACGAGGAACTGTTCACAATGGAATTTAGACATTATTTTTGGCAAATAGACTCGTATAACTGCATATTATATGATAAATTAAGCTTGTTAGATTAAAGTTGTGTATATTTTTAATATTTGTTACCGTGAAGGCTCTCCTTTTGTTCAATATATAACGAGAAAAGTGCCATTTGAAGTAGCTTGAACATGTATTTGAAGCACAAAAGGATGGATTTACGAAACCCCGACTGGTTTGAAAGCCCTGGACGACAATATATAGATTGGAAACTGACATTTGAAATACATTGATATGATATTTCAGCTGAATCTAGTGTTGGAATTATAATTTCGTGAATATGTAGCGATTTTTTATACAAGTCCCGGTATAAAGACAGTCTGGATAGGAAGACAAGCAATATTTGAAGTAGGTAGATCATATATATCAAGTGCTTTGCATGAAGCGAAAGCTAAAAGGGACGAATTGTAGCCGAAAAAGAGTAGTTGAAACCCTATTTACTAATAAGGAGAAAACTGACATGTAATCTATAGGAACACTTGTTGCACCGATTCAAGTATTTTACAACCCGCAGTTACAGTGTAGACTCTGTTTATACGATATGGATTGACCTATCAGTACTGGCCTACCTTTCCCGAGGCCATCTAGGTGAAATATTCAGGAGTAAAATGCTTTTCATTCATTCATTCCAATGTATATTGAAAGCAGATTAAAGTTGCTATAGCGTCTTTCTACGGTATTTTTAAAGTGTTTGTACTTGTATGAAAGAAGATAGAAAGAGTTGTTACCGACTTTTTGCTTTCGTTCAAAGACAGCGTGATATTTATTTACTTACCTGACTTCAATGTCAGAATTCCTGACACTATCGCTAAGCAACGCTCCCTAACTTTAGGGGAAAATGACTGAGAGAGGTTGTCGGTTGCCGGACGGACCTCTTTCCGCAGGTGCTGACTGTTGTAGAGTCCCCTTGAGATAACAGACATACATATACGAACAAACTACCACTACCAGTTTATGCTTCACCACAAGTTGCGAACATTTGGTGGTTTTGAAAACGGCAAGATTAGGAGAAAGGGTTAGGGTCCGTTAAAAATGTCACACATCCTTGGCCAAAGGAATATACCTTCAAAAGTTGACATTGCTGAGCAACCAGTGTTTCCATCTTACTTTCGAAAGTGTTTACATCTTAGAGTAATTTAATAAATATTACATCTTGGAATAGTATAGTAATTCATAAACGTGGATAAGATTGCCACTTTTAGGTGTTGCCAACTTCCGATTATTTTAATAAATTATATCATCTAGCTTTTGTTATTGTCTGATACGGTCACATATACACAATTTGAGACACAATTTTAGAACCAAACATTGTTAATAGTACTGCTAGATTGCATACCTCATAGGATTCGAACTGTTCAAGGGGTATTGGAGTTGATGTAAAGTATTACAGGCCGAATTTAATGGTTGGAAACGTTAGGTAAGATATCCAATGCAAACGTTTTACTAGTCTTGACCACCTATAATACACTCGTGTTGTGTTGGCTTGCATAACCAGTAGGCTCCATGAGTAAAATAGGGTTTTGTTAAAATAAAGTTCAACTCTCATAAGACGAAAACATTACCATACTAGGTAATGACGTCATTTGAATTTAAAATAATCTGATTGGTTGACGAAATGAATAAATTGTAAACAGAATCGAAATACAACTCAGTCTGCTACAGTTGAACCAGGGAACAATGGCCAGTTTTGATTGCAGTTTAGCAGAGGTGGCTGTCGACTGTGTACTGACAAGCCTTGAAGAAAAGACACATTGTTTCAGTATAATTGGTGGTGAGTGCTTTCACGATATTCCCTTTGACTCTGACCATTAATGTGTAGACTTAAACAAGGGAATGATTCTACTTCGTATGGTGTACGTGTTAACAACTCCCTTGGTTTGCGAACAAATATACCAGAAATTTGTTGAATCCCACACTGATTCTATTGATGTGTCACATTATTTTCTATTCTGAATGTAAAAACAGAATCCGGTTAATCTTGTGGGTAAAAGATACACTGCATTCATGGACTTCTACTAACAAAGATCTTCACTCTTTCTCAGATTTAATATACACAGGGACTGGTGTCCATATAGGAATAATATAAACAATTTGTACCAAGACGGAACGTTAATTTATGCGTAAGTAAAATATATACAGACTATAACAATTCCAAGTAATACAGAAATATTGTGATTACACACTATTGAACAGTGATGCTTTTCCAGACAAATGATAGAGTGTTCTAATAAAAAATCAAGTGGTATAAAATATTGTGTTTGAAGACAACTAACACAAAAACAGTTAAACATAACTTAAAATAATGGTAAATATTTTCCTGTACAATAGAACAGTCTTATAATAAAAAGTTAACAAGAATTGTGATTTGTATTCATTTCAAACCCGATTACAAGTTTACCTTGCAAGATAATATTTTTCATAACTATTAAATAAAAATTATCAAAGTTTTTTGCCGGCACAAAATTGTTTTTATTTTCACAAAAAGTATTTATCTATTGAAAAAGTTTTCACAGATAAAAGTTTTTGTTTTACAAAATTGTTCTTTGATTGTTACAGAAAAAGATTTTGCCATCACAAAAAAATTCTGTTTCACAAAAAAGTATTTGGCTTTCCACAAAAGTTTTCGTAACAAAAAGTTAGTTCTTGTTTCACAAAAAACTATTTGTCTTTACAAAAACTTTTCGTAACAAAAAAGTTTTCACAAAAAATATTCGCGTAACAGAAAAGAATTTTAGTTTTCAATTTCAGAACAAAGTTTTACCCAAATTTTTTGTTAGTTTCACTTTCACAAAAATTTTCAAAACAAAATATGACAAATCAATGGCCTTCAAGCCAACGTCACCGGAACACACGTTCTCACTTCCGCTCTTTTCTGCACAAGTTGAAAGTAAAATAGAGAAGGGGAAAGGGGAGAAACAGATGCCATTGCAATCCAATACACCCTGCCTTGCCTCCACGTAAGTTCTCGTTGACACCTAAAGGAAGGTTGTACCTTCTCAATGTGAACTATAGGAAAAAAAATGTTTTATCTGGTTTCACTCACGAAAAACATAAGATATTACTCTCGATTATTTAATTCACAACAGTAACTGATTTATCGTAATTACTCAGAATGCCCAATGCAACGGCATTCGCCATTTAACCTCTTCCGAGAAATAACGTGACTGAGTAATTTATTCTTAAACAAAATTAGCTAATATTATTTCAAAACAATAGTTTACTTCTACTATTCTTAAATTAATATTAATAAATTATACTAAGCCAGCATTCAAGCTCTTTGAAGTCGGATTTAACCACAATTATTTCGCAGCAGCAACCAAAGTCGTCAATCCAATATAACGAATCCAAGTCGTAGCTGCAGACAAGCCGACCTTCCCATGTAGCGAGACAAACCCAAACAGTGGCTAGAAATCGCTTACCTCGCGGAACCAAACCGAGAGAGCGATTCGCGCAGAGTGGCCAAATACGAGATTAAATTACCAGAGAAATAGCTCAATATAAAATTATAATTCAGAAATTAAATCAAAGAATTGTAGGCATGTAGTTTTCGTACACTACAGTATCTAAGCCAAAAAATTCACTGCATCTAATGGGATCACTCCGTCATGTTCCGTGAATCATTCCTAATAATAAGTCCACGTCAGTTCTTTACTTTCCACACATCCGAAAAATCCGTAATGTCCAAGATCGATAATGTCGTGGGCAGCTACACAGTTTTGTAGCACAGCTTCTTCATTGTTCCAATAACAGTAAAGTAAGTAGTGAAGCATCATGCCGGAATCATGTTTTGTTGGACGAAATTCTAAAAGTTTGTAGTAATACAAAACGTTCCAAAAATCAAGTACACGATTGGGATCGTCTTAGCCTTGAAGCTGAGATATGCAATCTAGCAGTACTAGTAACAATGTTTGGTTCTAAAATTGTGTCTCAAATTGTGTATATGTGACCGTATAAGACAATAACTAAAACTAGGTGATATAATTTATTAAAATAATCGGAAGTTGGCAACACCTAAAAGTTGGCAATCTTTTCCTCGTTTATAAATTACTATACTATTCCAAGATGTAATATTTATTAAATTACTCTAAGATGTAAACACTTTCGAAAGTAAGATGGAAACACTGGTTGTTCAGTAATGTCAGCTTTTGAAGGTATATCCCTTTGGCCAAGGATGTGACATTTTTAACGGACCCTAACCCTTTCTCCTAATCTTGCCGTTTTCAAAACCACCAAATGTTCGCAACCTGTGGTGAAGCATAAACTGGTAGTGGTAGTTTGTTCGTATATGTATGTCTGTTATCTCAAGGGGACTCTACAACAGTCAGCACCTGCGGAGAGAGGTCAGTCCGGCAACCGACAACCTCTCTCAGTCATTTTCCCCTAAAGTTAGGGAGCGTTGCTTAGCGATAGTGTCAGGAATTCTGACATTGAAGTCAGGTAAGTAAATAAATATCATGCTGTCTTTGAACGAAAGCAAAAAGTCGGTAACAACTCTTTCTATCTTCTTTCATACAAGTACAAACACTTTAAAAATACCGTAGAAAGACGCTATAGCAACTTTAATCTGTTTTCAATATACATTGGAATGAATGAATGTAAAGCATTTTACTACTGAATATTTCACCTAGATGGCCTCGGGAAAGGTAGGCCAGTACTGATTGGTCAATCCATATCGTATAAACAGACTCTATACTGTAATTGCGAGTTGTAAAATACTTAAATCGGTGCAACAAGTGTTCCTATAGATTACATGTCAGTTTTCTCCTTATGAGTAAATAGGGTTTCAACTACTCTTTTTCGGCTACAATTCGTCCCTTTTAGCTTTCGCTTCATGCAAAGCACTTGATACATATGATCTATCTAATCAAATATTGCTTGCCTTCCTATCCAGACAGTCTTTCTACCGAGACTTGTATACAAAATCGCTACATATTCACGAAATTACAATTCCAACACTAGATTCAGCTGAAATATCATATTGAATGTATTTCAAATGTCAGTTTCCAATCTATATATTGTCGTCCAGGGCTTTCAAACCAGTCGGGGTTTCGTAAATCCATCCTTTTGTGCTTCAAATACATGTTCAAGCTACTTCAAATGGCACTTTTCTCGTTATATATTGAACAAAAGGAGAGCCTTCACGGTAACAAATATTAAAAATATACACAACTTTTATCTAACAAGCTTAATTTATCATATAGTATGCAGTTATACGAGTCTATTTGCCAAAAATAATGTCTAAATTCCATTGTGAACAGTTCCTCGTCAATAAAATATAAGTAAACAGTCCCTTAGTACCCTAACTTCCATGCGAAATTCCTTGTTTACAACGGTTCGGATCGCATCGTTCTACATGTAAATCACTTATGTTTCAATCTCTTTCGACTTAAAATATATTTTGAAATGTTATCTGTTATGTACAAATCCATATATTCATATATATAGAAATAGCAAAATAACTATTGGTAGATAAAACATTTCGAAAGATAGATATGGTTACATATATTTACTCTAAGTAGCAAATATACTTCTATATCTCGTATGAAACTTCACCGTTTTCGAACTAATGTTGTCTCTCGTATGATTATTCAACAAACGCTTATGTGAAAGCATGTCTTTTCTTACCTTATCTTGTAGCATATCTCTTTGAAGCATAAGGTTTCCTTATTCATATCTTGATAAACACCGCGAAGATTAAAGAAGCTAGCAAACACGAGCCAAAACACCAACAAATGTGACAGTCTTTCCCATTAGATAACAACTAAACGTCTGGTGAGAAAACACTACAATCTTCCTCAAACTTGGGACAGAGGATTTTCATGATCAGAAATTTTGGGAAAAATAATTAAATATATACTTTATTGCTTTCTTCTTATGCAAGATACTAATATTACCATTCCTTTTTAAGTACTGATTTGAGTTAAATAATAATATCATTATATTGTTGTATAATAGATTAAATTCTAAGTGTATTTGATTTCAATAGTTTTCTGTAATATTTTGAGGGGAAACGGCGGATATAATTTTATATATTTGTGTGTAGCTGTTGCAAGGGTCTCAGCAGAGGTAATTCGTGTTTAAATCTTCGTTCAAAATCGGCTTTTCTAAGCTATGTTTAAATTCCGAACAATGGTGTGAGTGCGGGAACTTTCAGGGTGATAATAAAGGGGTATATAATAAGCCAGCACCGCTTTCTCGTTGTCTTATATCCCATATTTCTTATATTACGGCCGACAATAAAACAGGATCCCCGTTGGATGGTGGAAACTTGTTTTTAAGTAGCCTCGGATGGCTCAGAAGTCCTACTTGGCAAAGGCACTAGGCTCTTAAAATAATTTTGGCCCGGCATGAAGTCTTCGAGTAACGGGTCTTCGAAATATTTAAGATGGTAGCTACCAGTTGGTGTAGCAGCCAAGTAAGTAAATCTGTAGCTTCCTAATGTCTAAAAAAATAATAGAAAATAATAAGGGTTTTTGAATCTTAACCTTGAGCAGAATTTATCATAATGTCGGAGTTATTTCAAGAATTTAGAGCCTTGATTTCAGTAATACCCAAAGGGTCCGTTTCTGTGATAAGTGTCTGTTTGCCATTATGTTCTCGTAACAGGTGCGCTGATGGTGAACTTTGTTCGCCTCAAAATCTACAAGTAATCAAGTTGCTGAGACATACACAGACCCTGGTCAGAGAGATCTGACGAGTTGCACGGACGCAATGTTGCAGGAGCTCACTATGCAAATTACTTGCATTCACAGTATTTATCAATGGGAGTGAGCTAATTAAATGCAACGATCAGGGGAGCAGCCGTTAAAGCAAAAATTTAAGTAAAAGAGAGGGACAGGTTTTAGTCCCGCTTACGCCCATTCTATAAGGGAAATCTAAACAAAGCTGTTTATTTCCATGAAGGGGGTCAGATGACGTAAATGGAATTGTGATTATTCCAAGAGGCTCAATTAAGCAGATATAGCCAAGGGAAATTTTTAACCCAGTTGAGATGAAATTTTTACACGTTCTACTCCGACTTTGTGTCTTCAATAAATAGATCCTGTTATTAATTAATTTGCTCGCCAGCGAAAAATATTGAAGTGGAAACCTTTATTATTTGAGTACTATTATCAAACGTAAACATGTAGCTGAGCGAACGTGTTCCTTGTAAGGTTCCGTTAGTGACCTATAAACGAGAGCCCAGTAAGTTAGCAGTAGGGGTTCTGCTAGTCTCCACCGAGAAGAATTAAGAGGAAAGAAATGGATTGAATTTTGTTATCTGTAGCAGCGTAAGAGAGAGAAGCTCGCTGAGACCCGTGGGTGTAAGTAGCAGGCCGCGGAAAGTAATTTAGATTTGTGCAAATTTGTAAATAAATTATTAGTATTGCTTTATCCCAAGTCCCGATTATATCATTTGAATAATATAAGCTAACTCATATGAATTCGAAAGCAGGAAACGGGTGGCTTGAAGAAGTTAGGGTAAGTTCTTTTGAAATAAGAAGTAGAATGAATATACTACTAGCGGAAAAAGCTATACTCCAGGTGCCCCCTGACAAAATCAAACTCTGAAATGCCTGACATCTGTCGTGCGTGGAGACTTCAGCTTCCCACGGCGGTAGAAAGTCCCCTCTCTTAAGGGGGTAAAAGGTGAATTTTTTAATAAGCCAACGGGAGCAGAGGTGAGCTCCTTAATGTGGGAAACTTAAGAATTGTCAAATGAATGATGCTACATGGGTCTACTTCCTGCCACAAGACAACAACTCTCTACTGCACCTTTGATTAATTACGCAACTTATTGATTAGAGGAGAGGGGGTGAAGACAGATGGACTCTTTTTCCTTTAAACTTCAAAAGGAAGAAGGAAAGAGTGAGGAAACGCCTTGTCTACTTTATGCTGTGTACATTTAGCTTGTATTCAGACGGCTTATCCAAAGAAACATGATCCAAGCACTGGCTGGTGTTTTTGACTTCAAGGTGGTACTTGACGAGGCACATGGTTTCGAGTTTTGTTGCCGGTCATCTTGATTCAGGTTTTCTACCTATCTATCGTATATTTTCCTCAATTCTTAATCGAATTCATCCTGTGGCAAGATAACACAGCAACATAAATGGCAATGAGTGGTCACTATAGGTTGTACGTAAAATAATGGACACTTACCTAAAAATTGCAGTAATCCTATTAAAATAGAGGTAATTATTTCATTAAATTGTAGATAAAAAGGGAAAGCAATGAGAATGTATGATTCAATCAGCTAATATATACACTAAATGTCGGAAAATTGGAGGCGGTTTTATAATTTATTATTTAACATATTGATACTATTGACCATTGCATAGAGTATATAGTGTATGGACATAAAAAGTGGGGTACCATGTTGCTCAATGATTATTTATCATATTATTATCGTCATCCTCTCTATAAATAGTATGATTGAAGTAAGATATTCATACAACGTAGGCGGCAAGCACGTACAGGAAAATTCAACTTTATCAAAATCGAATCAACGCACGCTACGCATGCATGCATGAAAAGCCACCCTTAGACAATCCTTAGGATTGTAGGAATATGAAATAAAATTGGTCCGCCTTTTGGGGTTTAATTTATAAATTAGTGGAAATTGTCGGAATATTGTATTCCGGCATGTAGTTATTGTAATCTAAAAGGTGGCAGAAATGGAGGAAGCTAAACGGGTGGTTCAGTACCCACCCTATTTTCCTGAGGATTGCAGTACTATCTTACTTAACTATTATAATATGATTACGATTTCAGAATCAGCTTAGTAGTAGGATAATCCTAAAATACTCGGAATGTTATACAATTTGTCCCTTCATTACTCCTTAAATTTTTCTCCCTTTGCAATTCTCAGGATTTTGTAGCGGAAGCGTTGCGGTAGTATTACATAAATTTTCTACAATATCCGATATTTTACCGACCGACTGGAAACAATACTATAAACTATTAAATAATTATGATTTTCTGGAACGCTAGCAGTTTACCGATTGTAGCAATACGTCGAATAATCAATTATCACCATGACAGCAAGTTTTTGGCTTTACAGTGTATATTTTAGCTGACAGAAGCTTATATTTTTTATTATTTTTTCCTCCTTTCATTCACTATTTAATTTATATCCTAATATTTGTTTATTACTATTACATTATCATACTTAAAGTAAGCACCTTACTTTCTTAACACCCTATAGTCTACGCTTGTTTGAATTCGTATTGATTCATATTCTTTAACCATTTCAGACTAGGATGAATTTTGTAAAAACTGGGAGAAGTTATCGACAAGGGCGTTGGAAACCCTCAATTAGAATGGGCGTCAAAGGGACTTGAAACTGTGTCTCCCAAGTGCCGATCAGAAGTCCAGGACGTAAACGTTTGGACCATGGTGGGGCTATGTATAACCCACTTAGAAGCAAGATAAATGAACAGACAGCTTTCTTTCACTTTCCCCTTTATCTTTTGATCACCAAACAAAACAATAATCTTGGGGCGCGCTCTCAATATACATTTACTTTATATGGCGCACACCATGCTTTTCTTTTTATTCATGCATAAACAAAGATATTTTTAATTTTTAGTACGAATTGTTTAGAAAACTATGTGTTCAAAAAGTTATTTTTATTATCTTTTTAGTCATTTCGACCTTCGGATACTTTTTCTCAAGCTATTGTTGTGTGGCCCAAACCCGAAACTGATCTGCAAACAGTAAACCCTCACATTGTTGCAGGCTAGTATTTATTTTAGGATAAAGAAGTCCATATTAAAAATATATTAAGATATGCTTTTAAAATCTATAAATCTATAGAAATATATGAAAGTAACAATAGAATATTGTATTGTCACCCGACTTACGTCGCTGTGAAAAATTTAATTATTGTATGACGTCGGGAAATGAGTTAAATTAACGTTGCAAGATTTCAGGACACCACGAGCCATTATGAACTAAAGAAAAAAATTGTAAAAAAATGTTCACATGGAACAAAAATAAAGAAAACAGAAAGATAATTAAACAGTAGAGGGCACTACATCCACCTCAACAAAAAAAATGACCTATCAAACGTCACAAGGGTCATAATTTGAACTACGTTGACCCCAGCTAATGAAGCCACAACTTGTGGAGGAGCAGCCCCAACCCCACCCCGCCTCAAATTTGAACTTTCGACAGAATCATAAATTTGAATAAGAAAGTTGAGTTTGTTAGCCAGCTGCTCGAATTGGAAGTCACCGGATATACTAATGGAATCTCGACTAGCAATCCTGAATTCTCACACTCCTCGAATCTGAACCTTGCTCCGAAAGTTGAAAAAGAAAAAAAGTTTAAGTTTGAACGATGCTACAAATCAGACTAGTAGGAGGGCGCATTCTAATGTCTTGAAATTATAAGCAGTTGTAGGGAGGAAGAAAGAGAGAATCAACTTTCGAATTTGAAAAAAGAAAGAAAGAAATTGGATATGGGTTTGAATCGAACGTCGAGAGAGATGTGCTAGTTTGATTCGGAGTCCTTCTACCTGTTCTACTTTTTCCTCTTTTTTTCGTTCTGAGGAGTCTATGAGACGGCCTAATGCTACCCACCGTGGTGTGTAGCTCCTAGTAGATGATTACGCCCTCTATCCTCTTTTATCACCTCTAAAGATTTAATTCCCCCCCACCCAGAACATTTTCCCTTAAAGAGACACTGTACCAAATACACTTTTTTTTTTCGTGACTCGGTGCTGGGTTGAGATATTTGAACCAGGTTGGTTCATATTTAAAAAAAAAAAAAACGCATTTCTACTACCCTCATTCTTATCAGTTTTTTTTTTAAATTAAATTTTGTGCAGATAGGAAGGAGACATTTCAGAACCCTATCTGCGTGTTTGCGTATTTATACTCGTATTTGCGCATTGTAATTACTTTTTCCTCTCCGTTTAGATATTATTTATCTGATTTGTATGCTTCCTTTATAAAATTTAATTCTTGCCTCAAATATCTCACTTTTCGAGGAAGATATAGGCCTACGGAGGAAGCCCTTTTTTGTCCAGAGTACATCCCTACCGTTTTACGTAGGAGTTCATCCCCGACGACACAATAAAACAGTTGGAGAATATAATTATCGAGGTTCGAAAAGTTAGTAAAAACAGTGTTTTTATCTGCGATTAAAACTGATTTGTCAAGAGCACCCCGGGTTGGAATTAAACCCGAGACTCCAACGTAGAAGTTCAGCAAGTAACCGCACTGGCATCCTGTCGACTACAAGAAAGCGTTACATCACGAGTATCTATCAGTTCATAACCACTTCAAGAGTTCTATCCGTGTTAATTGTGTTATTTCCTGGTTTGTTCATTTTTTATTGCTGTGGTTAATTTCTTCCTTGAACGTTTGAACTCTCTAGGCTTTAATTTCTAGGCGTAGAATTGCAATTTCATGAAAAACAAAAGTTACATTATCCCCTGTTCACACGAAGCCACCATGGCAGCGCAACCATAAATTTTGGTGGCACTTCTCGTTTCATGTCACTTTTCGCGCCACCAGAAATTGTTAACCATCCCATTAGTTTTATTAGCAGATTCGAAAATGGAGCTCGAAGAAGCAGCTACTCGTACTGTTGTTTTTCTTTTCTTACCTTCACGCAAACGCGGCAAGCGTGCGAAAGAAAATTTTGGGTGCATCCATTACTACAAGACCGATCAACGAAAGGAATATTCTACACACTGTACAATGATCTGCGTCAGAATTCGGATAATATTTTTAATTTCACGCTGATGAGCATTGCATCTTTTGATGAGTTGCTACAGTATTTAAAAGACGGATTGACTGATGTGGATACGAACATGAAAAACAGCATACTCAACATAAAATTA
Source organism: Lepisma saccharinum (assembly GCA_022664845.1). Taxonomy (NCBI): domain Eukaryota; kingdom Metazoa; phylum Arthropoda; class Insecta; order Zygentoma; family Lepismatidae; genus Lepisma; species Lepisma saccharinum. The sequence goes on from JAGDQP010014032.1 coordinate 16,268, forward strand.
ATAGCGGGACAGACTATCAGACAGACAGACCCACAGTCAGACTTAAAACTTATCTAACGTTTCCATATTTTAGAAATTCATATAATCTCTGTTAAAAGTGATGATAGACAGAGATACAAAACTCTCTTAAATACAAAAAAAAATGTTTTTATAAATGAGGAATCAAAGCTAATGATTATTATCATCTTGCAATGCCTTGTAGCGAGATGTTTACTTTATCCCAGCGGCCACCCAACCGGACAGAAGTTTTTCCACCAAGTGGCCGTAGCTCAGTTAGCAGTTAGCACTTGGGAGGTATTGAGTTCATTTTCAGCGGCCGACCATATTGACTGCAGTTTTCCAAGATTTTTCCTTTGTCACACCAGTCAAATGCTGGGATGATACCTTCAACTTAGGCCCTGGCTGACATCTTCCTTGTTCCGGTCTGTGCCTTAGATGCCTGAAGGCCATAAATAAATTCAACTTCAACAAAGGTTTTTCCAGGACTTTTTCTCAGTAGCACCAAACAAATGCCGGGATAGTATCTACAAACCACGCCCTGGCCGACTACCTCACAATATCCTCTGCTCTACCCTATCCCGAACTGTGCCTGAGATGTCTAAAGGCCATAAGTAAATGCTATCAATTCAGTGTTTATTATATCTACAAATGTGAAACTTACCAAATTCATAGGAATCTTCTTTGTTTATAAAAATGCTTGACAAGCTCCTCCCAGCATCTCTCCTTCAATTCTCAATTCGAATATTCTTGAGCAATCATGCCCCCTATTGCAGTCTTTACCTGAACTTCGGTTAAGAAGTTTTCTGTCGACTTGTGCATTTTCATCGATACTCATGTTTAAAATGCAGAATTGTTAAGTACATGTGCCTCTAGTAGAGACCTGCACGGGCCGAATTTTTAGGCCCAAGCCCAATCCAGCCCGAATGTACCTAGGCCCGGCCCAGCCCGGGTCCAGAAAGCTTTAGAAGTTTTTGGCCCGAGCCCGTTCTGGCCCGTTAAGTTTTAAAAATTCTTGGCCCGAGCCCGGCCCGACCAGATAAATTTTTAAAAGTTTTGGCTCGAGCCCCAATATATTTGTATCTGGTATAATAATAATAATAATAATATAATGAATACAAGCCTATGCGAGTGTTTTAACAATATGATGTGAGATAATCAGAAACAAGCTTTGAATAAGAAGTATGCGCCGAGCAAACATTATACAGGAACAAAAGGTGTCCAAAGGAAAAAAGCAGAAGTGAAGTTAGTTTTTTTTTTCTTTACTGGGTCGCTAAATGAAAATGGTAGTTAACAATTTAAGGAGAATCAATTGGTCTGCGTTATGAAGCTTTATTGTTATTATGATCTTATAAAAGGCATAGGATATATTTGTAATTAATATACGCATCGTAGCAGGTAAATGTATGAATGCCTAGCAACTAATATAATATGGAGATATCGATAGGAAATTATGGAGCATAACTTCGTATGGTTTTATTGACATTCTTGCTGGAAACAATTCTTATTCTCAGATGTGAAACCAAGATTTACTTATCAAATTTCAAATAAATAATAAAGTGGTTGGTGTTACATTCTTAAAAATTCAGTTGAAATTTCCGGTAATAATACTGGAATTGTTCCTGCTTTTCCCGTAGCCGTATTTTTCAGTGAAAATACCTGAACCTAGAAGCAACGTAATCAACCCTCTATATAAATTTGCTATAAGTACAGTTAGTACCTGAACTTTTACGGTAAAAACTTGGCGTCCCCGATTGCCAGTAATTTCACCGTAAAATCTCCGGGCTTTTTTTTTAAGAGTGTACTTTAGATTAAATGGCCACCATGGTTCGCTTTTTTTATTATTCTTAAATCTAACTACCAGATTAAGGTATACATGTCGACAGACTTGCTGATGAACATTCAATGCATTAAATCCACGCGAGCCAAAGCAATATAAACAAAAATTATTATGATGCGCTTAGATTTGCTAGTGATTTTAATTTCATTCTACAGGATTGCCGTTTCAATTTATTTCTAACACAAAGGATCAAAATAATCCTTTCGCTTTGACCAGTAGGATTACTTGTAGTCGTAGGTTTATTAAATCCAGCAAAGAAGTAGCTAGTCAAAGTATAACTATTTTTTACAAAACAAATTATCAGAAATTTGACCCCATCCGCAAGACCTACATTTACACGGTAATTAACACCGTATTAGACTGCAATCCTGACTTCATCTACCATTCCTTCCTGCGGGTTGCTGAAGTGGAGAGGACAAAGAGTGCGGTTTCCTTTCATTTTTGTATCAAGACGACAACTCTGACTGTTTACCCGCTGGGATCCAGTGGTTAGATTGACCATATTCTGGTATTGACACGGACCATCAGAGGAAGCTTCAATACTTTTATTGTTATTTATTGACGGAAGGTCATGCAGTCACTCGTGTGACTGCCAACTGGAGTCAACGCCCGGTGAACAACTGATCCTCTATAGCGAAAGTGGAGCCGCTAAGCAACACCAACTGTAAATGTAGCATTGTTTTTTAATACGTTTCACTCCACGTGGCGTGCACGCAGACTTGAACGTTTGGCTTTATTCCAATTATCGTTTAACGAAAGTCAATAATTATTGAACTGCTTTAAAGAAGTACAATTAATCGGCCCGACCTTAAGAGAAAACAGTGTTGGCCCGCCCAAGCCCGGTTCGGCCGAAAGAAATAGCACAGCTGGCTCGCCCAAGCTCGACCCGTGCAGGTCTCTAGCCTCTGGTGGCTCGGAAAATCGCTTTCATGTGAATACCTTCATTTGAGACAATGGAACTGATTTTTTTTTTTATTTTTGGGACCCTCCTAGCCACCCCTACCTCTTTGTCTTCTTGACACAACTTTGTTTCGAGTACCTGAGGGGTACAACGAATTGAAAACGGATTCTCCACAAAGTTGGGGTAGGCCATCCCCCGTTTCGTCTCCCCGCATCGATCCCTGCTCGGCATAAAGGAATATTTTATTTAGTTCTTATTGCTTTAATGTGATGTGTTTTCAATTTCCCTTTTCTACTATGATATGGATTTCGCTTCTGATGTGTTTTTCTAAGGCGATATATTACACTTAATAATATAACAACATAATAACACATAGAAGAAAATCATACTTAGGAAAAGAAACACACAAACGCAACATTATCATATAAATATTATACTCGCTGCTGTAGCTTATGTGCACAGCCCCCGACCCGACTCCGATTCACTTGTTTAAGAGTGGGCGTTCTGACTGGTAGACTTTGTGAACGTTTTCCCGAGTTTTTTTTTTCATTATGTTTGTTCAGTATCGATTTAATATAAGTATTAAACTGCAAAAAAATAAAGTAGGGTTTGTATTTTATAACCTATGGGGATCCTGATCTCTTTGGTGGGCGTTCTGACCCTTTTTAAAGTGGGCGATCTGACCAGTGGGCGTTCTGACCATTTATACGAGTGGGCGATCTGACCAGTGGGCGTTCTGACCGATTATGCATTTGGGCGTTCTGACCATTTTGGTGAACGTTGTTGCCATTTTTACGAGTGGGCGTTCTGACCAGTGGGCGCTCTGACCATTTCTGAATTTGCATGTTTTCCTATTTTGGTGGGCGATCTGACCGTTTCTGTGGGCGTTCTGATCACTTTCAGAAGTGGGCGTTCTGACATAGTCCCGCGACCGCCACCACGTGTGAACGGCTCCATTTGAAACTATGAGAGGACGTGGTGGTGACCATGGCGACTCCGTGTGGCCGGGGGGTTAAAGCAGTGGCGGTTCTAGAGGAAAAACCTGGGGGGAGAGAATAGAGGGAAAAAAGAAAGCTACTGGTGGTATAATTTCGAAATAACACCGCATTGTCTTTAAGCAATAAATTAAATTTTTAGATGATGTGGTCTTCCCTTTGTTACAACGTTGTTGATAATGAAGACTTCTAAAAGGTTTTAAAAACAAAAAATACTGTGTTACATGACCAAAAAACAATAAAATAGCTTCTTGAAACTTGTTCTAAGAAATTAAAAAATCGTTTAAAACTCGACAAAATGCAGTTTCTAACATACACTGTGACTCCTTTCCCCGCCCCCCACCCACCACTACCACCATGTTTATAGAAAAAGCTTATCATGGTACACTTCATTTCATGTTCAAGAATCGATAACATTAAACTTCTTGCAAATTAAATATTAATTATACTAAATATTTCAAGACAATTGAGGATATTAGTTTATCTTCACTGCAAAAAACTGGGAGGACCCAGCCCTCCCGGCCCCTGCCTAGAACCGCCTCTGGGTTAGACATGAAATAGTAGTGCTGCCATCTAGCTTTAGAGGTGGTTTCTTTACACTAAGCTTAAGCGTTGATGACACTTGGGTGTTTTTACTTGTAAGTATCACAGGTAATAAAATTCTTCTTTACGCGATATCTGAGCACCTGAAATATTTCAGGCCCGGAGTCATCACAGTGTGAGGAAGGAGGTACGAGTTCTATCTTCATTTAAGGGCTAGCCTATTATTGTCCCAGTTGTCTGTCTTTGTACCACGTGAAAAATTACTTATCCTGTAAACTTCTTCAGTTTCATCGTGCGCCTATTACCTGCTACAGGTCAATAATATTGTATCCATCGCGTGATATTGTTGAAAGCAATCATTTGAAGGGTCGTTTAAATATATGCATCTATTTCTGTACACACACAAAAAGGAATGTTTAAAAAGATCTCTTTGTATATGGTAATCTAGATTTTATGCGGAATCATAGAAATTCTGCGTGACTCATGATGGATACACTACAGTAGTAGCAATGGGTGAAATGCATGCATAATAGTCCGTGCACTGTGTGCGTCATCCGACTGCTATGTATACGTACTGCCGTTTCTCACGAGATGGTGCTGACTGTGTACGGTTTCTAAGAAAGCGCGGGCGGGAATCTGGCATCGATCCTCGGACGTTGTTACTCGTAAGAGGAAAAACCTGAAATGACCTTGAGCGAAAACACTGAGGACAATAACATCTTCACGCGCAGTTCTTTCATGAAAACAACTTTATGACTCAATCTCATGCCTATGTAAGTGGTCTTAAAGATTAAAAGAAAAAAGGAAGAAAAAATGCGCAAAATTGATCTCCTGTGAGGCGGTGTATTGTATGTAGGCTTATTAATCAGCTGTTTAGCGGTGTTTATTAACTGCGAGCTGTTAAGTCATGTAAAAGACATGGAAAAGCAAGTATGGTAGAAATTCTCACGCTTCGCTGTCAGCATAGAAGTCAAGTGGATGTGAAAATCTCTTGCTTCTCATGACCACTAGAATACTTTCTTTAATACTGAGTCATCAGATTTGTCCCCTATCAAAGATAGAGCAGGGAGTGCGATGGCGTTTATTATTGAAAGTTGACATTTTCTCTTTGTTCCTCAAAGTATGAGTCTACTGCTTTTCTCGAATATGATCGTTTTTATTTCCAAGTTATGTTCATTCTCTGTATTTCTCGTCGTTATTGAAAGTAATTAAACATTTTATGTATATATGACTTAGGCCGGGATAGGGGAGGGAAAGGATGCAGGATGGAGTCGGACAGGATCTGAGCTGAAGGCACCATCTCGCATTTGTCTGGTGTGAGTGAGGAAAATCCTAGATGACACTCGGTCACAATGGTTAACAGCTCGTATAGGACCCAGGATCTACCGAATGCAAAGTCAACGCTCTAGCAACTGAGCTACGGACGCTCGGTTTGAAAGTAACTACCGCAAACAACAACCTAACAATCCATTATTATCATGAAACAATATGATGGCAATTTCGTACCTAGATGAGAGATACCAAACTAGGTTGCGTTGTGCGCACAATCAGTGTGAGCCAAACAATAAAAATGATGCACGTTTGAATCAGTCTTTGCGTATAAAATTTATAAATCATTACAGTACAGCTGTGGAAAGTGTGGAGGGGAAAGTGAGATAAAACAAGGAGGTAGGGTAAACCGAGGTTTCATGTTCTGGATGAACTGGTAGAGAAATCTGATGGAAAAGTGGCTAGAAGATGAAAGAATATTTTAGTTTTCTAGTTGGAGTGGGTTCAACTTGCATGTCCAATCATTGTTACCATAACTGTAAGTTGTTATAATGAGAAGTATGAACTTTTGTAAATATGATATTCACTGTTTTAAACAATAAGTTTATTTGAGCTTGGCTCGAGAAAACAGACGAATAACGAAATAGTTTCCCTAGAATGTGCTATGGCTCGGAATTTGAATCAATATTTAACAAGACGTTGTTGTGGGATTATTTTGATTATTCCTAATTTAAATATGATGTCGTTGTGGGAAAATATCATTGAAATTTCGCTATGTTACCGAACAGGAGCCAGGAATTTCGTAAGATTTAGTCTGGATTCTGTTAAGTAAATCAGTGGTTTGATTCTGCGTAGCCAATGAGAAATATCTAGAATCTTCTGCAGCAAGGAATGTGTAAACGTGGATATCATCATAGTCTACTTAGTCCACAGTCTGTAAAAATCATGGCAGAGATAAATTGACAGAATGAGAGTACAAAGGAATCGGTAGAAATGATAAGCGGAAAATATGACAGCGGTATAAAAGAATTACGCTGGAAACATACTGTACCTGTAGCATGATTTTTTAAATATTTCATTTATTGCTTTGGACTTATGATATTTTCGAGTTTCGATGTGTTTATCAGTCCATACACCATCGTAAGTCCTGGAGCGGCTGTATTTTTGCTTCGCAGACCTCCTAGAAGTCGAAAAAGTCTTTGAAAGTTCAATGAAACTTCAATCGCTTTCACGTTCAAATATTTATTATTATTGTGAAGAAGAAAAGGGGAAGGTAGGATATAACAAGGGCCTATATTCTAAGTACCATACCAACATTCAACTGTTGGTACTGAAGAAAAAATTCAAACTCGCGCTACTTCCTCTGTGCATATCTGTAGTCAGCGACCGTAATCACCAGATGACGGGAGTTAGCCTCATTAATGGGTAAAAAAAAGTTTGGTCTAAAATTTATTTTCAATTCGCCATTTTAGTAACTTTGAACTTCGGCCCGTCAAGATGATATGAATGCAATTAATTGAAAATCCATGAACATATATGCTCCAGATGGGATTCGAACCCACAACCTCGTAAACGGCGACACAACGTCCTGCTCAATGAGTGACTGACTGTCAGTTACTATCACGTTGCAAGTTAAATCAGAAAAAAGAAGAGATAGTATTTTACAAAGAGACTCGCCATGTGACCCCAATAAGAGAGAATGTCCAGTCCGATGACATCACAGTGAAATTGATATACATTCCCCAGGATGTACGTACGTACGTAAAATACACTGATTTTATAATATAAGCAATTCACGTTCCAGTAAATTGCTTAGCTTCAACTTATGCCTTAAAGAATAATTAGCTTGTAATTTTCATAGATTAAATATCAGTAGGTCTAAATATCCTTCGAAAACGTCTTTAATAAGTAACTTGTGTACTATATATGTTTGTTTTACCTGCCGTTAATTTCCTCCTATAAAATCTTTATTAAGAAAGGGAAGATGTGTAATGTAGATAGATATATTTCGTGGTTGTTAACAAAGGAATTTGTTAACACACGACTTTCCTGCCGTGACTGTTTGATTAATTACTTTCCACTCCTTCGTTTCGCAGAGGTCATCCTGAAACTTCAGTTGTAAGCCAAAGTAGCTTGGTTTACTACCCCTGCTGGTCATGTCATAAAATCCTACAGGAAAAAGGCCTTCAATTTAAATTCACTCTGCGAATCACTTTCCCCTGTCTTCACGTTTGAGGGATTAACCTGATTAAAACATAACGATAAAAAATATGTTATTATAAACAAATAAGTTAAAACGCGTTTTACATTCTTTCCAAGAATCTCCACACTTTCAAATTTGCTTCGTCTCGTCTGTCATTGTGACCCTATCTACAATTATATGGCATTTATGATAAGAAAATTTGGAAATTCCGAACAAATCGTACTAGTGTCAGTGGTAGAAAGCACTATTCATATTCATACACCGTAAATGAAGGGGAGTCGCCGTGACTCAGGCGAAAGCGCGTCTGACTATGAAACGGACAACCAAAGTTCAAGTTCCGGCCAGGCACTCTGACTCTCTGAAGTATATTCAATTACTCAGCCTCATATTAAATTTTATACCAGAGTGTACTCGGTACTCCCGGTCACCTTGGAAGGTAAAAACGGTCGAGCGTGGGAATCCCACTCTTCCTCACTTCATGCCGTAGGTTGGAAATATGTGCAGCGTACCTCCACATTCTCTAGGCGCCGTTCACATATACATAATTTGTTTCACGGTGCGTGCGCTTCGCCCATTACGTACCTTTTATACTCCAAATTGTGATACAAGCATGCCGCTAGACAGCAACGTATTTTGGGCCTCAGTTAGTGGTCAATTTTAGAAGGAGAACCCCCCAAAAAAATCGTTAGGGGAGGAGGCATTGCTCGAGAAAGAAAATAAATTGTGTATTTTTATGGCACGTGAAGTGTTGTTCTATATGTATAGTTAGTTATGAAGACACTCGAAAAATAACATTATTTGCAAAGAAGAAAATACATATCTAGTGAGGCAAAATTTTTAAATTATTCAAGAATGACGTCCGTCTCTTCTCCAGACTTTTTCATTGCATGCCAAAATAAACATTTGGTTTTACAAGGAACACTCGCCAGGTGTCAGAGCCCGATTTTGATGAAAATTCGTATATAGGTACTCAGTCAGGCCTGCCAAGTTTTAATTCTAGGAAAAGCTGACATCGGTATATACACTCGTGCTCAAAATTTTTTTTGCATGTCTTTATTTGACAGTTTTTGACAAATAATATTTTTCTCCTTGAATTCTGGCATTCGCTTAATTGTTAAACACGTGAAGTATGTAAAGACGAATATTTCCTGAAATTTTGTCACAAAAATATTAATAAATAATGAAATTATAACGAAAAAACAGAAACGAAGAAATGATCGAAAAAAATTAAGTTAAAAATGAGAGATTTGGCAACATGGGGAAATTGACGGGGAAATTCAGAGGAAAGAAGGAATATTTCTCTTGGTTCTATGAAACAGTGTATATCTTTAGTATTGCAGCAACTGAGATTACATACAATGTTCTTTCAAATAAAACATTACACAAACAAAAGCTACAGATACAACATATGCATTGCATAATCATGTAGCATAAGCTATTATATCCACGAGAAGGCGAGAAGAAAGACACAAAATTGGTTTCAAATTTCGAAGTGGCGATTGTCATTCAATGTTGTGCTAATAAACGCTGATGAAAGTACGATAGAGCAGCGCCTTCTGTGGCGTAGTGGTTAAGCTTCCCGACCGCAAAGCAAAGGGTTGCCGGTTCTAGTCGCCTTTCCACCCTGAATACTTTTTTCCGGAATGCAAAACGGCGTGATTAATTTACTTAAATTATATTATCCGTAGTATTAACTAACTGTTGATAGGACGATTTTTATTACGTTACGAATGAGGGAAAAATCGTCAGAAAAGCGAACCTGTTGTCTGCTAATTTCAATGAAGCAAGAGAAATGTGCGGTTAAGTGTATTCTCTCCATGAATTTATTGAATTAAATTTTAATTTTTTTCTCTATTTTTAAGTCCATCATATTCTCCTGGACTGCTATTTATAGTAATGTTAATGGTCAAGTAGAATATTTTGATAGCTTTGGAAATTAACCCAGCAAACCAATTGTGAAATTTAAAACGTAATTGTCAAATATATAAAGAAAATAAAACTCCTGTTCAGCATGTTAATTCTATATATTGTGGTTTATTCTGTATTGTATTTACTTATTTCAGTGTACGTGAAAATATAATGTCTACTTTTCATACTACGAATCTTAAGAAAAATGATGCAATTGTAAAATCACTTGTAAAAAAATAATCAAACGAAAAGAAAAATCTAAATAAATTTTTATAGTAAAACTATTTTTATTTATATTATTATTATTAAAAACCACTTGTTATTATCAAGCGTATTTCAAATAAAATAAACAAAGTAAAGTATAAGGTCGAAAGAATTATATGACAGTCATGTCCGACCTCTCCGTTACCCCCTAGAGCCCTAAAAACGCAAACTTGCTCAGAGAAATCCTACAAACACGAGACCTATATAATATTGAAGCTTAAATCAAACCTTAACGAAAGAAAAATACGAGTCATGTCGGACCTCACCCCCACCCTCTAGACCACTAAAATCAACTTCTAAACGAGTAAACCAACAGACACGAGACCTATACCATTTTGAAGCTTACATGATAAGACATCGAAAGACATAATATGACTGTCATCTCCGACCCTTCCCCCACACCCTAGAGCCCTAAAAATCAACTTTGCTAAGAGAAGTGTATGGACTTGAGAGCTATAACATTTTGAAGCTTAGACCAAACCTTAACGAAATAAACATACGACAGTAATGTTCCACCCCTCCCCCACCCCCTAGAATCCTAAAAATCAACTTTGCTAAGAGAAATCTTACAGACTCGAGACGTATATCATATTGAAGCTTAAACCAAATCTTAATTTAAGAAATATACAGCTGTCTTGTGCGACCCCTCCCATCCCTAAATCCCTAAAAATTAAGTGTTGTTAGGAATATTCGTAGACTCGAGACTTATACTATTGTGAAGCTTGCACCAAACCTTAAGGAAAGAAACATACGACAGTTATGTCGAACCCTTCCCCCTATTCCCTAGAGCCTTAAAAATTCAACTTTGTCAGGATAAATACTACAGACTCGAGACATATTATATTGAAGCTTAAACCAAATCTTAACAAATGAAACATACAGCAGTCATGTCCGACCACTTCTCCCACCCCAGGAGCCCTAAATCGCAACTTTGCTAAGTAAAATCCTCTAGGGTCGAGACTCATACCATTTCAAGTTTAGACTATAGAAGCTCGAAAGAAACATACAGCCATTATAGCGGACCGCTCCGCACCCACCGCGCCTCGAAAGGATTAACTTTTTTTTAAAAAAAATCCCAATGAATAAAATGCGCCCCAACCCCAACGGTCCAGGTTTTGCCGCCATTGGCCCGGCATCGGGGATGTGACAGTCGGGAAAAAGTCGCTTTTAAAGGCGGTCCACCGGCGGCCCGACGTCAAATTGGCACGTTAGGCAAAAATTCCTGCTGTCAAAATGGCCTAAAACGAACGTAGGAGTGATCTAACTAGCTTAAACTGATCCTTGCGGTGTTCCAATCACACCAGTACATTTTTTGAAAATGGTTGGGAAAAGGGTGGGAAAGTTTTTTGCCTCCCTTGTCCCGACTATTGGGTTTGGATTTTACATGTAGTCCAGTCGTTTTGCTTTACAGCTTTACAATCTTTTTTCTTAATCCTGTACGATATGTAAGTAGGTGGCTATTGTTTCTTGGAACATTATTTTTGGATTTCACAAATATTGTATGTTATACCTTGTCTTTTATCTTTTCAGATGTTCGACCCTTTTTAATTGGAACTATTGATGCTGCCACCATCTAAGTGAGCAAGTCCAAGATCAATTCCAAAACTTTCGAGCTGCCATGCTGTCTTTCTTGTGAGCATGTGTGTAGGTTCTACTGTTGTACGCCATGTTGCCATTTTATATAAACTTTGCTTAATGCAATTATTTGGAGAGATGCCAAGTATAAAATGAAAAGAAAATAATATAGACATCGAACACGTTTAAAATAGTGTGTGTATACAGCTTTATTTTATTATCTTATTGGTACGAGGAAATATGTAGAATTAATTCGGTAAGAACACAATGACATTTTATCTTTACGTGTACTTATGTGTTAATTGATCGTGTGCTACCAAATGAAACTCTCACAGACCTTGCTATATGCCTAATGTTCACTCGTCTATCTGGCATCGCTCTTTGCCTCCCCCATTCTACGAAATTTCTATTCACTCCTCGTACATGAACCGTAATGAAGAGACTTGTAAGCATGATCAAACACTGGCTAACGAATGAAGTTGACAGTAATATGAGGCCCTTTAAATAGGAGGGGTTAGATTTAAATAGGTAAGTTCTAAAAGTTATTTATAGAAAAACGCGTTCAAACTTTTGCAATGTTCTCCCCTATATCAGGTGGTAAGGCATATGCGAGAGTAGTTAATTTTAGTCATTCTAACTTTATAATACAAGCACTGCATTCTATAAACACCTAAGAGAAAAATAACGTCCATTTTTCATCAACATTGTGTATAATGCAATCTCAGACTTCTCAGGATCTTGCTCTGGTGTGTAATCTTCCACAGTATGGATTTTTCAATTGAAATTTCGTTTTTCACCGATACCTATAAACCATATGAAATCACAAGAATGAAAGAGGGAAGATTATAGTATAACGTACGATAAACAAAAATGGCATGTTGGCGGCTACGCTTGTCCTATGCTAAGTACCTCATATTTGAATGGGAAAAAAGTTACCGATACAAACATACGGTACACGGTTTAGAAACTTTAGATTTAACGCAGTGATACATCATAGAATGGAATCTTCGATGCCAATTATAGATAACGAAAATATTTGGAATATTTATATTCTTATCTGTGAAAACCCAATAAAATTGCTATCGCAAGCGTACACACTTTCTGCTAGGTATAAGAAGAGAGCAAAATTAATATTACAAAATGAAATGTATTTTTCTTCTAAATACCTATCACATGCTGTAGAATGAACTCTGAGCTTTAATTACACTCGAATGTGGCAATAATATTGTTGTTCTTTCAAAACGTTTATATCTTCAAGCAAGTCCATTATTGTCTTGAAATCTTTGCCTTTTAGTTTCGTTGGATATAAGCTGCAACTGGGGAAAAACTAACTTTAACGGTTTAGTACGTAATGTGTATCAATTTAGTTCATGTAGATATAATAAACTGAAGGCATGAACACAAATACTACTAATATTCCGAACCAAAACAAGAGATCGCTAAACATACACTGTCGTTGAGTACACCTTCAGAAAATGATCCGGAAAGTCCATTGCCAACAACTAACTGCAACTGCTCCACATTTCTTCTTCCTTTTTCTTTTTGAGTTAGTTTGTTTTTACCTTCATTTTTTTTTAACTTGTGGTTTCGAGTCTCATGTATGTACCTTAATTCGCGTGTCTCTCCAGTTTATAACTGGTTGCACTAGAAGCTATGGTTACTTTGCAAGAACCTGCCATAAAAGTTAACAATCCGTAAGTTATAAAGATTCCGTATTTTATAAGGCTACTTTTGTAGTAGTGTGTTGCTTCCCCTGCAAGCAGCTTGCAGTCTGATGCCGGGAAGTTATACAGAAATCTGCAATGGCTAAGCAAACAAGCTAGTGTGTCTGTATCTGTGACTGCGTATAGACAAAATTTTATGTTTTCTATAATTAAAAATACATTGTCTTAAGTCATTTTCACATTCCCTGCTTTGATATATAAAATCCATCAGTTTTGTTAAAGGTATACTCCAACATTTTCTCTTGATGATAATTTCAAATCTTATGTGGAGGTTGGACCTACTTTCCATTTTTTTTTAAATAACTATTTATAGAATGGTTTAAATTGTAATTTTTGTCCTCGCAAAAATGCCTCTAGTTATTAATTTACGCTCCCGCCGGCAGATAGCACAACGGTCGCTAGTGGATTTCATCTGGAGTGCTAGACTCAAGACCGTTGGATGCATTGGTAGGAGGACCAATTCTTTGGCCTCAAAGATCACCTGATCTCATCAGAGTTTTTCTTTGGGATATGTAAAAGATAAAGTGTACAGAACAAAGCTGACAGACATCTTAGTCAACCAACCCCTTTCATACTGGCCTTGTTCACAACTTCCTTGGAATGAGTAGGACTTGCCTCTTTACTAGCTCCAACTCTCCAAATGTCTGGTAATGGCTCCATTTCGTTTGAATCGTACATATGCGTTCGCTTATTCCTGTTTGTAATTTCTCCCCCGGGAATGTTTCCTCCTTGCCACGGATATCCATAGTTGTTATTCTGATTGGACCATCTTCCATCTTTGTTACGATAGCTGTTGTTATTCTGGTACCCTTTCTTCATTTCTCATAATTGGTCTTCGGTTATTGTTCTCCTCCATCTGAATTTCTAGGGTTATTAAACCGGTTATCATCACTCTAAAAGTCTCGGTAGCTGTGTACTTAGTTCTTGATCAGATGAAACCATCCTTCCACACTTGCTGCCATAGTTCTTCCTAATATTTACTGGTAATCTTCTTCTCCAGCACCTATGATCTTAAAATAGCGAGTTCGGTTCATTCTTCCAGATATTTCGGCGAGCTTGCTTCGGAAATGTTGCCCTTTCAACTGGGAACATGGTTGTAGTCTTCAATTCTCACTTCTTTGGCTGTCCTCCTACCTTTCAAAGTGTTCATCAGTATTTGCACAAAATTCGTTCTTTCTCTTCTGGGAATCATCATGAGTGGCAACCCTGTAATGGGTAGGTGAGGAAGTGGAGATTGTGCTCCGTAAAATTTCTGGATTTTTTCCTGGTAATCTTTGTTCTGGCCGTATAAACTGTTGTGCGATGTTACTGTAAGTACTTTTATTTTACTATTGAAAACTATTTACTATTGAAGTGACTATTAGTGCAATTGGAGTGGATAAATATGAATCAATTTGTGTAGTGCTTACATGACGTATCGAATGTAAACAAACAAAAGAATACTATCAATAGTGCCAGCTCCTTTTACTTTTAAGTGATTCTGCAAGTCGAAAGATTTCGATAAATCGAACTGATGAGTCCGTTTAAAATGCACAAGTACCGGATCCTAATTTAAGTTACTGATTAAGTTGATCGAAAATTTCGATAAATCGAAGTAACTGTATTTTGTTTTTCATAATCGCGTAGAGTGAAAGTGAAACCAAATATACAAATATATTAGATTTGTGTGAGTCTTCAATATTAACTGTTAACGTTATAAATTGCAGTAAATATTGTGCCAGTTCATAGATATAACGAAGTGGAGCACCATACATCGAATGAAAGTGAGTTCGTGTATTGAATGTCAAAAATCTGTTTCGCGACAGGACATATCAAAAATTCAATGTTCGGATTGCTTTAAGCTGTGCCATTTAAAATGTGCGGAACTGAAAAAAATTGATGTCGAATTTATGAAGTCGATAAATCAATCGTGGCGTTGTAAAGACTACTAAACTCGGAAGATCTAGTTCGCATGATGAGAACGTAACAGCCGCAGAGTTGCCATCTATAGCGAAAGTATATAAATTAATGCAGGATTTAAAAGTTGAAATGGAAAGCTTATGCAAATCCCATAAGGAAACAGAGCGAGAGTTAGGTAAATCCCTTGACCTTCCTCACCAGAAATTGGATGAAAATGCAGACATTGTTAAGAAACAATCTGAAACGTTAAATACCTGTGTAGCTAAAATAGAAGCGCTGACTGAAGAAAATGTGTATTTGAAGAAACAACTTCATGAAACCCGGCTCCAGTTAGATGAACTTGAACAATATAATAGGAGAAATAGCCTTGAAATATATGGTGTTCCGGAAACGCAAAATGAAAACGTGTATGATGTTGTGAAAAATGTGCCCAAGTGTTTAGACATTGAACTCAAAGATGAACAAATTGATGTATGTCATAGATTGAAACGGTTTCCAAATCAGGCAGAAAGTGGAATTATTGTAAGGTTTGTTAGAAGGGTTGATAAGGAGAAAGTTTTGGAGAGACGTAAAGTTAAAAGAAATTTGAATACAGTTCACTTACTGTAGGTCTCAAAAATAATCAAACTGTGTACATTAATCAAAGTCTTACGAGCTACAGAAAGGGTATTCTTAGTCAAGCTAGGAAAGTTAAAGGAGAAAAAGGTTTTGCTTTTCTATGGGTAGATAATACTGGTACGATAAAATTGAGAAAGAGGGAAGGTGATACACAAGTGTTTATGCTTAAAACACCTGAAGATGTTTTGAAATTATGAATTTCAATGATTGCATATCAATTTATTATCAAAATGTAAGAGGGCTTAATACAAAAATCAAGGATTTCTACATGAGTAGTTTGTTCTGTGGACATGATATTGTAGTAATAACAGAAACTTGGTTACATGATGGAATATATAGCCATGAGTTGTTTGATAGTAGTTATAATGTGTATCGTAGAGATAGGTTGGGTAGCACAGGAGGAGGTGTATTGATTGCTATTAAACAAAATTATGTTTCAGGGTTAGTTAATCTACCTGGTAATAATGAGGCTCTCTGCATTAAAATACTTGTTCGAAATACAGTGTACTATCTGGTTTCTGTCTATTTCACTCCTTCGTCTAAATTGGACAAATATTTATCATTTTATAATTTATTTGAAACTATAGAGGATTTCAACACCAGAAACATAATAATTGTTGGAGATTTTAATTTACCTTTAATTAGTGATTCTTCCTACAATCTTAATATTGGTGGGCCATGTTATAGAACTTTGTGTAATTTCTTACACCATTATAATTTACAATCAGTAAACGATATCAGGAATGAAAATAATAAAACTCTCGACTTGATTTTGACAAACGTAAAGAATAACATTGAAATTCTTAAAGACGATTATCCTCTTGTTAAGCCAGACATTCATCACCCTGTGTTAAATCTAAATCTGAAAGTGAAGAACCAGCTCACCTATGTTAAAAGCGACCATGTTTTGAAATATAACTTTAAAAGAGCTGATTTTTCAAAGTTATATACGATGTTTCGTGACGCAGATTACAGTGCATTGGGAGCTTTTAATCATGTGGAATGTGCAACTGGCTATTTTTATCAGATTGTAGATTTCGTATTCAAAGAAAATGTTCCTCAAGTGAAATCGCATATAAGAAAAAAATACCCATGTTGGTTTACTAATGAAATAATAAGGACAATAAAACTTAAATATTCTTATAGGAAAAGGATGAAGAATTCAGAGTACAATAAGTTAATGTTTTGTGAGCTTCGAAAGAAATTAAGGATTATGATAAGAAAAGCTTATAATAATTATATCAAAGAAATTGAGGAAAATATTAAATATGATACCCGATCTTTATGGAATTTAGTACAAAATAAGAGAGATAAAATAAAAAATAGTAACAGCATTATGAAACACAATAACAAAGTATTAGATACGGGCTCAGATATTGCCAACGGATTTGCAACATTTTTTAAATCTGTCTATGAAAACTCTCGTCAAATAGTCGCGGTATCTGGAGATCCTGCCATTGAAAATGTGAATACGTTGCCTTTAAATGAAGTATCGTTTAAAGAATATAGAGATGCGATTAAAAAATTGAAACCGAAAAAATCTAGTGGACCTGACGAGATACCTCCATATATATTGAAGGCCTGTTCTGAAGTTCTCATAGAACCATTGTGTACTATTTATAATTTAATAATAAGAACGAAAACTTTTCCTGATATATGGAAGACAACACGGGTCTCTCCAGTATTCAAAGGTGGTGATAACGGAAACATTGAAAATTATAGGCCAGTGGCAATTCTATGTGCACCTGCTAGGGTATTTGAACAAATTTTATACAATCGTATACTGACCCATGTTAAAAGTTACATTACTGAAAATCAACATGGATTTTTTCCATCTAGGTCCACAATAACTAACTTAGTAAATTACATACAATATATATATTCTGCATTAAATAATAGATCAATAGTACACTCAATATATTTTGATTTTTCCAAGGCTTTCGACAAGGTTAATCATGCTCTACTGTTGACAAAGTTATCTAAATTTGGTCTATCATCTCCATTTGTAGCTCTTTTTAAATCATATCTTACTCATCGTAAGCAGTTCGTCATGTACAAACAATTTAAATCATTTGAATATGTAACTAACTCAGGAGTACCTCAGGGATCTAATTTAGGTCCATTATTGTTTCTGTTGTATGTTAATGATCTTCCAAATATAATTAGATTTGCAAATTGTTTAATGTATGCAGATGACATAAAGATATATGCTGAAGTCCAAAATGTTGATGATTGTCAGCACCTCCAGAGAGATATTGATGCCTTATGTAACTGGGCTGAAAAAAATTGTCTTCAGTTCAATAGACAAAAGTGTTGTTATATGATTTTCTCCAAAATGAAAAGCAACTTTCTAGTAGATTATAGAATTGGAAATACATTTATTAACCAAGTACAATCAATTAAAGATTTAGGTGTTATTATTGATGAACGCTTAACTTTCAACGACCATACCCAATACGTAATCAATAGTGCCTTCAGGAATTTGGGTTTCCTACGCAGAAATGCCACTTATTTAAATAATGTCTATTCGCTTAGAATCCTTTTTAATAGTATGGTGAGAAGTAAAATAGAATATGGTTCAGTCATATGGTCAACCTCTCATAAATTTCATGTGAAAAAAGTGGAGTCGATTCAGAAACGCTTTTTACGTTTCTTATATTATAAAAAGTATAAACAATCTGCAATTGAAAATGGAATCTCATATAATAACTTACTAGCCGAGTTCAATTATACTAGCCTTTATAACAGACGTAGAATAAGTGAGCAAATATTTTTATATAAAACAGTTAATGGAAAGTTTGATAACAGTCACTTTTTGAGTTTGATTTGTTTTAACATCAAAAGAGCAAATACATGGACAAAGTATCTTTTTTCATACAAAAAGCCAAACACAGAACAATATAAAAATTCACCGTTACTTAGAATGTGCTCCGAGTACAATAATTTGTGCAAATGTTCTAGTATAGATTTTGCACTAGCTTTCTCAGTTTTCGAACGTATTTTGAGATCATTTTACAGATTTGATTTTTAATATTCTATTTTTAATTTTCAATATGCAACTTTCAAAAACATTTCTATATACTGAGTGATTTGTTCCAAATATTTAGCTCTTTGCAAATGAGTAAAGTTATGTATATGTAATGGGTATGTGTATGTGTGTATGTATGTATGTGTGAATGTATTTGTATGTATGTGATATGTGTGTATGTATGCATTTACGTGTGACTAATGTGATGTATGTATGTGTGTATTGTTTGATACACGGACGATGTAATATTTATGGAATTTATTGATGATTTTATCTAATGTATGAAGGTTGAAACATTTCTTATGTTACTCTTACCTATGAATTATTTTAAGTCTGTAGGTGTATTAGATTAGAGATTTAAGTTTGTATTTTTGGTGTTGCTGTTTTTTTTTTATTCTTATTATTCTTTTTTTTTTCGTCTTTATATTCTTTTCTTTATATATTGTATACTATAACTGTAGCAGTGTAAACCTTCATTAAGTGGAGAATGAATTTCTCTGTAGAAGGTAAATAATAAATAAATAAATGATGCTGCTACTTTCGGACTGGTCATGTTATTCTACCTACCTCCTCACATGTCCTGGGATAAACTTCCAGGCCATCGCCTTCCCCTATGGTAGTGGTTTGCCCCGGTGCTTCCCTAGTTAGTATATCTCTATAATATTCCTTCAAATGCTACTGCATGCTTTCTGGTTGCAATCTTCTAACCTTCTCTTTCAGCTGATGTATGAACTTTGTATTTCTCTCCCTATCCATATCAATGACTTTTACTATACTTTGCATAACTGTCATATTCTTTCCCACGTCACTTTCTACCACCGCAACCTGCTTTCGGTATTTTCAATATGTGTTATGACTGACTTTTAAATTGCCAGCGTCGCTGTCTGATTTAATTTTGTTAGAACCAGACTGACATTCTTCCCGATATTTCTTTACCTTTTCGTACATATCAGTCTTCAATGAGTTGAACTTATGTTCTTGCTCTATTCTCAAATCATTAAATTTTAGTCTAACTTATCGTCTTGTTCTTTAAATTTTTTATCCAAATTACTGATTTTATGGTCTAGGCTGGTGAACTTTTGGTCTAGTTTCTGGTCTTAATCATTGAAGTTTTGTCTAGGCAGCTAAACTTCTTCAATAACTGCTGTGATAACAGAAGGCTTGCATCTTTTTCTTCCTTCTGGACAGGTTCAGTTTCAGTCTCTTTTGCTCCTTCCTCCGTCTGTTTGGATATTTTTCCCCTTTCCCGCTTCTCAATTTGCCTAATACTTTCTTTCTGGTGGCGGCAACTTCATCCTTTACCCCTACAGTGGGTACTTCTTTGGGACTTACATCTTTCTCTTTGTCGCTCTCCATCCTGGAATAAGTTTCGTCTCAGAACCAAGTCAAAATCCCCCTGGAACTGGAATTTTGACTCCCCAAGATCCACTCGGACCGGAATTCGACCCGTTAAGCTGGGCGCCAACAATGTAAAAGGATCCCTCATATATTTATTACTACTACTCCAGTTACTGGCGTGAAATTTTACCTGAAATGCAATTATTAATTAGTTGGAATAGACAACCCAAACATAGAAAAACTAGTATTTAGTTTGAACATATTTGAAGGAGCGCATACAGTGAATAGCAAAGGAAGACAAGGAAGAAAATAAAAGACGATTTCAAAACATCTACTCTATTGTCACTAATCGCCTGTTTGAAGGAACTTAGTAACTGGGCCGAAGCCCAAACATAAGTGAAGTTACATACGACTACTGTACATTGGTTTATATACCCATTCTTCGTGGGTGTTCAATTACCTTCGTTGTTCCGAGTATAGACTTTACATAAACAAGATATATCTTAACATGCAATTAATATCAAAATCATGACAAGATATTTATTAAATATTATATTTTGAATGTATTTTAAATATTTTCTCTGTTTTTGTCTTTGGCTAGATAATATACGCCCACATATAATTCAAGCTATTTGATTTATAATAGCTACATTTAATTCTACACTTTTGAATATTGCAGAATTGCATATTCCAACTATTTTCAAACTGTGCTACGCGAACCACATATGGATGTGGAAGGTTGTTGACTGGTACGCCGTAAAGTTTATAAAAATATTAAACTTAAGATATTTAATATAGTCTGACTTCAAAAGTGCTCCGAATCCGCAGCCAGTATAAATATTCATTTTTATGAGAGTATTGTCTGTTAAATACATAATATTACTCTTCTTTGAGAGCAGAATTTCGATATTTAGCCGAAATATATTAACTTTTTGGTTCATATTTTTTTTCAACTTGTAGTTTCTTATGTATCTGTTTCGTTGTATTATTCAATGTATCATACTAGCATTTCCCTGGAGTAACCGAGCCAAATCAGAGGAAAGCCTCATTCAGGACCGATGATCTACCTCCTGATTACAAGAGAAGCACAGTACTAAATGTTCTTTCTCATCGGTATAATCATTACTGGCACTATAATCATGCATTTTTTTATATTTGCATTGAAAATTCCGAAATATTACTTGGTGGTACGACGAAAGTATGAAAGTAAAAGTTCGGTTTAGTGTACGCCAGCCCCTGGCATATCCAAAACATTTATATATAAGATAATATACTTCATATAGAAATCAACAACGCTTAGTAATACAATATTATTGAAAAGAAGGAATATGATTTTATATAAATCAGTTCGGGGGAGGAGGATATAGGTGATCGGGGGGGTTTATACAGAGCAATGTACTATCATGGCCAATATAATCTTTACATTACTTAATTATACTCGATTTTTCTCTAAGCCTAGAAGATAGGCCACCCAATTGACGTAGAGTGGGCGGTGTGTGATCCTGAAAGTGTGTGCGTGAACGAGAAAGGGTTGTATTTTTTTAATTTAACAGAAAACATTATCACATGTCCTGGGTTCTGAAAAGATATTCATGGTTTCTTGTAGTATGTAGCAAATAATAAAAAAAAACATACGCAAGTCGCATTTCAAACACCAAAACAGGAAACCTAACACCATTTTTATTTTAGGTAGGCTACTAGTTAAAGTGTACTGAAAAGTGTAATTCAAATTGTCCAATACAAAAGATTCTTACCGAACATAGAGAAATAAAAATAAACTTTGAAACCTATGGTTGCTAGGTAATTATTTCTTTCTTAATGAATTCCATAAACACTAACGTTATGCATGAAAGACAAGAGAAAGATGTCTGTTTCTATCAGTTCTTAAAAATAGGGCACGTTGCACAATATTTATGCTTTATAATTTCTGATATTATGTTGTTATTTACGTTATTTTGTGTGTGCGTGCAATCCGTGCATGTGATAAACATCGAAACGAGTATGCTTTCTTCCCAGCGCCGTACCTTACTTGGTAGAACGTTGGTTTCGCATTCGGGAGGTCCTCGGTTCGGTACCAGCGGATGACTCTCCTCACTTAGGTTTTCCCACTGTTTTCCTCAGCCACGCCAGGCATGTACGGGATGGTACACTTCGCATAAAAAAATTGCGACTGCGAACGCCGTGCAGCTAGGAAACCAAAATGGCTCCTTCTTATCCCATAATCGTGTCCGGTAAACAGACCCCCTCTTTCTCCTTCCTTCGTCTCGCCCATACTAAAATCAGCAAACATCATGATCACGTGTTTTTTTTAATAAACATGAATTAGTATCGATAAAATGAAAAAATAAAAGCAAGACGAATCAATATACATAAGTTGATGCAGGTAGAATTTTAAACACATACAATGAAGCATTGAAACCGATGGATGTCTGTTAGACAGAGAAATGAGAGAGAGAGAGAGAAAGAAAGAAAGAAAGAAAAAAAAGAAAGAAAGAAAGAAGTGAAAAGGGGAGAGAGAAGAAGAAGAAGAAGTACAGATAGAAATTTGGAATTTAAACGTAGTAAAAAATATTAAGTTCAGTTCCCACAGTATAAAGTTAAGTTCCCACAAATCAAATCTAACAGCAAGAGAGAAGTGACTTTTGGATTTTATATATTTTTAGGGTTATTCGAATATATAATGGGTGCTTCAAAAATTCATTAAATCACTTTCAAAATAGAGACCAGACTTGGTGGTCAGATTAAATACTCATGATTTCCAGTGAAACTCCAGAGTTTTGAGATACAAATGTCAAAAGTGTAACACACATTCTTTGTTTGTGCGGGGTTAGTTTGCAAATTCGGTGGCATGTCATACTGCTTATTAAACATACTGGTTCGGAATACTTTGTAATCAGGGATTCTGCCAGGATTTTCAGATTGGGGGGCGTAAAGTCAAAATTAGGAGGGTGGACGTAAGTTTTGCACAGTTTCTATCAACTTTTGTCCGCAAAATGTTAAAGTTGGGGTAGTCTCGAGAATTTGGGGCTGACATCCCCTACAGGGGCGGAATCACTGATTGTAAAAAACCCAGTAGATACCGTGGGATATACCTTCTATTCCAGATTACTAATGCAAATTGAACATAAAAGGAAACTGAATGAATTATAATTTTTCTGCTTAATTTCTATCAGATAGAGCCAAGATTACATATGCAAACTGTATCAAAATGAAAAGTTACAAATGTTCAAAAGCAAAATTAGCATGTTTCTATAGGTATAGTAAACCTTACATGTTCCACATTGCAAACGTAAAAAAAAAAAGACAAACACGTGTAATAGTTTGTTGATAAATTAGAGGATGGAAACCAATTTTGTGCCAAACAAATATAAAATTATTTCTTCTCTTGAAATAGCCAAAAAAGGGGGCCATTTTCTACTCATGTCTTAAAATGTATCTGTTCTGGACATGCCACTCTATATTCGACCTATTGCGAATATAACCTTCTAATAATTACAACACTAATGAACTAGTGTTTATAACAATTCGCGCAGATGGAATGAACACGACAGAGCTGAAAGGGGTCACTGGCTGTCGGGGCATGTTGGTCAAGTTTTGTACTGTTTCGTCGGGTGTAAGATTCGAATCCTACGCTGACCCGCTGATTCGATTTAGATCTGATAACCCGTAGGATGAAGGAGAGATTTTAATTATTTCATTGCGTTTGAACAGTGTTTCTTTCAGGGGTGACCTAGATCGGAGATGTTACCTCGAGAACACGAAAAATATGACGCCGATATTCACAGTAAAATATATTTTCCAGACCGGGTCAATCAGGTTACCGGGTCACTTATGTTTGGGTCAGGCCCTATCACCGGTTCATCGAAAGTGGCCCGGAATTGGCTCTGGATCACGTACAAAAAGAGAGTGTGTGTAAAGTAAGAGAAAAAATAAAGATAAATAAATAGAGAGAAGAAGATGAGAAAGACGCAGCAAAGACACGATAACAATACATCAAGAAAGAGAGAAATGCTAATGAAAAACATGAAAACTACATTATTATTATGCTAAACAGCACTCACACTGTTTACTCTGATTCTGACCAGTGATGCTTCGAAAGTTCTCCACAACCAGGAGATAAATCTCTGTTTGAATACTTCAGTGTATGCGAAAAAGAAACTGGCTGGTGGGGAATCGAACACGGGTTTTCAAATTAGAAGTCCAGCACGTTAGCGATACCCCACAGGTGACTCTACCCAAAACGTGCTTAATAAATGCTATAGTGTTTCTTTCTAAGAATAATAACATGAAAAGTGGATACTTCTGATCAATGACATGTTCTTTACTTTCCTAGTAACATCCTGAAACTCGATTTGGACTTTTCCAACCAACATTCGTATATCGTCTTCCTTTCTATAGTGACTCAGGTGCTTCACTCCATAGCAGGAAATATTCTCCGTTTTGTATGAGAAGTGATGATTAAATTATTTACGATTGCTTTTTAAAAAATCTTTAGCTTGGACAAGGTTTGAACCTATTTCGGTTTGCTTTCGTATTGAAATGTCCAGCGGGTTTCCCCTTATCCATCTTTCCAACGAAATCAACAGCTATGAATTAATAGGTTCAAATGCGAGGAAAATGTAACATTGAGTATATGTGTTACATTTTGTTTGTATGTATTGTGTGGTAAGTAAACACATGTGTATGCATGTCCTTTTTGTCATGTCAAATTATGAAAATAATATATTATTGTAGTTTTAGGAACAAATCCAGTTTAGGGTAAGTATTGCCACATTAAGATACGATCATTTATTGTCGTTTATTTTAACGTAAACCAGCCTGAACGAATCTAGCGTCACAAAAAAAATTGTCATTAGCAAATCTAGAAGTTAAAACTTTAATTAAAAGTTCTAATACACTTCGTGCAATATGACAAGTTCAACGTAACACAAATTTTAACTTTTGACAGTTTGTATTGTAAGTATAATAGTCAATTTGATTTAACCAGTTTCAAAATAGCCTGTTCAATTTTTGTGATACATTTTCAGTCACAAGTTAGGCACCCATCCTTCCCATGCCTAGCGCTCTGCAGTGCACTCAGCCTCCCATCAAACTGAGTACCAAAGTGTTCTTGATACTCCTGGGCACCTTGGCAAGGTAAAGGCGGTCTAGCGTGGGACTGACCACTCCACCTCACTTCGTACAGTAGGTCGAGATGTGGAGCGCTACCTCCACACACCCCATGTGCTGCTCAAGGCGCGTGTGTATCGCACATGGGATAGGTTTACCTTTACATTTATTAATTCGATGTAACTGAGAAACAGACCGGTAAAAGCGAAAGTTTTCCAGATATTTCCATGAAATTTGCTACAATTGCTCACACAAAAACCCTTTCGACACTGTGAAAATAATTTTGCAAAACAAAATCTTACCCCCTTTTGTTGGTCCAAACAGAAAAGTGAAGTAGATCGAGATCGAGAGATGCTACAATATTTTATAGGCATAAATCGGTGTCTGACTTAATTTCTTCGGACTAATTAACAAAATTGCACAAGGAAAAGTGGTCCTCTGATTTAACATTGCTTTTACCATCAGCGAGATTCACTTTTGAGTTTGAATTCCCGAAAGGGGAATTAAAATTTAGTTTAGGAAAACTATTCTCAGTGTCAAAACTTCAGGGTCGTGTAAGCAACTGTGGAAAAATTTATGAAAATAACTTTAGAACTTTCGTGTTTACAGGCCTGTTTTTCAGTAACACGAATTGATAAACAGTATATATATATATATATATATATATATATGTGTGTGTGTGTGTGTGTGTGTGTGCGTGTCGGAAAGCCTTCAGGAGGCTATTTAATACAACGTTAAATAAATTCGCTCATTACAAACAAGAAAATTACTTCTGGGGTCGCCGGGAAGAAGGCACCGTACACATGAAAAAGGTTGAAAAACACTGCTTTAGATCGATCCTTGCTCATGCCATGTGCGCTTTGGTGGACTAACACCGTGTTCGTGGGTTTTCTCGGGGTGCTCCCCTTTCCTCCCACTTTCTTCATTCCACCAATTCATCCCATCATCATCCATACGGCCTGAGCCATAGTTGCCTAAAGGCCTTAAAATAAATCCAAGTTCAACTGACTCACCTAACCTCCAAGTGCCTTTTGGTCATTACTTTTATTAAATTTCCTAATGCGTATATATACATAAAAAGTTTTTAAAATGTTAATTTTCTTGAAATCGAAATGTAAAAGTAGCGACGTCCGGGTTCGATTCTGGGATCTCTCGATTAGCTTTCCAATACGTTGACCACCGGGCGATCCAGTGAGTAGTGGAGTGAATGCTTTTCGGTGCTACTAATAGTTCAAGGAGTTCTGCGGCGGCGCGGCGCCAGATTGGACTAAGCTTTGGAACGGGTTTCTCTGAGACGCTAGTGATTTGGATTACTAACATACAGACAGACAGACACAGACAAAATTTCTAGTTTACGTAATCACTGCGGGTCGGGGTTGGCAGGAGCATACGGATCGGGGCGGGCTGGAAAGTTACATATGGACTGCAGGCCAAACGAAGCTTAAGGAGGTAGGGGTCTGATCGGACCGGCGGGCTGGTCTGGTCCTCGGATGGAATGCAAGCCGAACTGAACTGAACGGTGTAGGGGTCTGCACGGGCCGGCCCACTGGTCTGCCCTGGGATGGGATGCGGGCCGAACAGAACTAAACGGGGTAGGAGTCGCACGTGTCGGTCGGGGCTGGTGCGGGTCTGGATTTGCAGGACTCTAATTCGTGCAAAATGTATATCTTCGTAAAATGATTAATGCTTTTCAACTCAAAAAGTATAGTGAAGTAAAATCGTATTCGCACGATGATAAACAAAAAGATGAGCCAACTTAGGTTAGACATCAGGAATTACATATCTAAATTGCAGACCAACCAAAGTTAGACAAAACCAAAAACAACTTTCTGCTCTACTTCTAAAAACAGATATAACAAAATTGTCTTCTCTCTATTCTGTTTAGAAACAACACAAGAAAAGGAGTATTATATTTAAAATGAGGCAACACAAGAAAGACATTAACGGTATTATGTTGAAAAATTGAGTAAAGTTGGAATCGTTTTAGAATTTAAATAAAAAGTTACCTTTTGATACAAGTGTACTTGAAATAAGATAATGAACTGTATATTTAGAGACAAATTAATACCTACGTGCATTTTTACGCTAATCAAGGCATACTACAGTTAAATATTTCAGACGCATACTTTGAATATAATGTTTAGTAACTGATTACAAATAATTTCATATTCAAGTTAACTAAAAACAATTATTCTATTCCAGAAATGTCATGTACTAGAAATTATTAACGATTTGATTTCAGATTTTAGATCCTCAAGACATCCTCTCAAAAAATTTTATAGTATCACAATTACTTGAAAATGGTACACAATATTGAACTCAGAAAAAAATACTAACAAATTTTATTTAGACTATAATAATAAATTTTAAATAAGTGTGTTTTGGATTGACTACAGCATCACAGTTATCGGATTAATATTTATGGTGGAAATACATTGCATTTTAGAGTGATGTTGAACCACACCATATTAATATTTTTTTTAAAAAAAAAGTAGAATGCATTTTGTAAAATGTATGCACGTAATTCCATTTCCAAACTCTCTTCTCAACTATACTTTTCCTGTAAAAAGTAAATCTTGGCTTGTAACGATCCATCTACATACGCTACAAGTCTGCAGATACTTGTGGACATTTACTTGTGGGTTACAAGTGTATACGACTACACTGTTATTTCGAGAAACAGAATCACTAGTAATACTAGTCACATTCACTTGTGATACTAGTATTTTACAACTGTAAGTTTGATAAACAGGAACTTGTGAAGCGAATTGATATTAATAGTGTAGAGACTAGTAATACCGTTCCAAAAATTTTGAGAAACCGGCCACTGAAAGTAGTAATGGTATTTCTAGAGATTTGGCTTCAGCTAAAGAGGCTAGTCCAGTGGAACGAGAGCAGACTTCTGAGTATTGAAAGTGGGTAACAGAGGTTCGAACCCCGTTCTTACGAGAGATCTTTTTACAATGCAAAATTGAACAATCAAATAGACACTTCTGTTCGTGAACGTCGAATACTAATAAATGTGGAAACAGCGAGCCGAATTTCCTTTGGTAGGAACGTCCTTGAAGAAAAGGAAGAAGAAGACTATTAACAAATATTTGTTGGAAGATGCAAAATAAAGTATATGTGTATTAACAGTGTAAATACGAAGAAGTCATTGAACTGAAGCGTCCAGTTTTCTTGTACTTCCTTAACACAGAACAACTGTAACATGTGTTCCGTAATTTTTTAAAAGTGAAATGTGTTGTGCAGTGGATTCGTCTTGACCTTTGAATCGTACGGCCTGGGTTCGATCCCCAGTCAGCGCCGTGTTTTTTCGACTAAAATGATAGTTTCAACTATTTGCAGAACTCAGTCAGAGATTCTTCTTGGGCTGGAGAGAGAACAAGCATAACTAGCTAGAATCAGAAAGTAAACCGTGTGTTTGCGTTTGTTCTTTAGGATAATAATAAATCAATCTAGTTTCAATGTTTTCATTGATCTTTCTCTTTCCTCCCATGACTTTGTCCATTCCTTTTATCTCTTTCTTACTCATTCCTTCTCCTACACACACTCTCTGCCATTATGTGAGTGTGTGTGTGTGTTTATTCTATCTCTGCGGATTATTATAAATATTAGTTTATTCGTGTCGTGAGGAAAATGACCCGATACTACCTCAGTCAGGATAGATGGCCGTACTAAAACCTTTCGATTGCTAAGCCAACGCTATAGTAACTAAGCTACGGCCACTCGATCCATCTCGCTCTCCATGTCGATCCATCCACACGGCATTAAGAAGCAATATGCCGATTAACAGAGCGACAGGTTTATATATTATACTCGTTGGGTTTGAATCTTATTTATTGCTTTTAGGTACCTATGGATCACTCCAAGATAAGGTTTTGTGAAATGGGGTAGGGAGACGGCCAGGTCCTAAGTTGAAGGTACCATCCCGGTAGATGCCTGGTGTGGCTGAGGAAAACACTGGGAAATCCTAAGTCAGGACAGTCAGCCGCTGGTACCGAACCGAAGACCTCCCGAATACAAAACCAACACTCTCCAAAGTTAGATATGATGGCCGTTTGGAACAAAACATGCTCATATCTACGTTTATCACACGCACGCACACACAAATATTTGTCTGGAAAGAAGATCTTAATTTATCTCAGATATTCTCCATATGATGCCCAAAGATTAATTCCTGTATTTGGATCTGCTGAATATTAATATATATATATATATATATATATATATATATATATATATATATTGCGTTTACTATAACTTAGCACGCAACATATTTTGTGTATTTTGCTACTAACATCTTCTTTGTAACGTAAATAACAACATAATATCAGAAATTATAAAGCATAAATATCGTGCCCCATTTTCAAGAACTGATAGAAACACACGTTCCGTCTTGTCTTTCGTGCATAACGTTAGTGTTCTATGGAATACTCGATTCATTCAGAAAGAAATGATTACCAAGTAACCATAGGTTTCAATGTTCATTTTCGTTTCTAAATGTTCGACAAGTATCTTTTCTACTGGACAATTTAAATTACATCTTTCAGTAAATTTCAACTAATGGCCCAACTAAAGTAAAATTACGTTAGGTTCCCTGTTTTGCTATTTCAAATGCGATTCTCTTTCTTTCTTTCTTTCTTTCTTTCTTTCTTTCTTTCTTTTTTTTTTTTTTCATTATTTCCTACAAACTACAAGAAACCGTAAATATCTTTCC
>JAGDQP010014033.1:0-21247 GCA_022664845.1 Lepisma saccharinum
TTCACTAGAACCAGTTCGATGGTCATGTCTGACCAAATCCAACTCCAAAATTTAAGTGATCAGCGTAAAGATGAAAACTCCTTTCTCGACGATGTCTTTGAAGTCTTTGGTTGTCAAAGTTGATGTAAGTTGTAAGTCGGGGACATCGTGGATGGTTGAAACAATTTTTTATATTTGTCAATATAACGTCTGTAAATTTAATCACAAATTCACCAAAATTGGACAAAATTAAAGTATGGAAAATCGCACCTCAAAATACACAGAATTTCGTTTTTCTAGTGTTTCACATAACGAAATAATGCGTGATTTTCTTCATCTACAAGTGTTAAAATCACGGTTTTTTTTGAAACACATAGCGGGGTTGATTGAAACTTATTAAATATTTTATTATATATTTATTTTAGGCATTATAAAAACTAAAAAAAATTGCATGCAGAATGTACAGAACTTGTTTGTTGTAAGTTTGGAAATAGAACATTAAGAAGTATTTTGACAAATAAAAACTGTAATAAACAAAAGTAGTCCTACACGCTACATAGGGCATCTGTAAATTGTTTCAAATCTTCAATGTTTTGAAAGAAAGTTTTGAAACAAAACAATGAAAAATATTATTGTGTATCAAGAAAATACGGTTTTTCACAAATGTGAATTGGATGAAAAATATACTCACATACAAAACATGCAATTAAGATTGTTTAACATTTCACGAGAAGACAATGATATAGGATTATTATATGATTTAGGGCTAATAAGTAAGTACAGTTGCTAATCATTATTAGAATTATAGTTTTGGCATAGGAAAGGAACCGTCCCATCAGTGCAAATTTCGTTAGATCAAGAGTAGCGTGATATGCATTTTACCCACCATATTTAGCTACTGTTTCAACCAGCCCCGGTCTCCCCTACATATGAGCTGTGTTCACGTTTCCTTTGGTTAAAGACGTATCAGCTTATCCTACAAGTAATGTCGTACATTTGCACCGTGAGGAAAAGGACGACAACTTAGCTAGAACACTGCTGTTAGTAGGCAAAATAGTCTCCATCGGTTTCCGCAACACTCTGCCATCTGTCAACAGCTGTTGAATCCCCATGCTGAAAGAAGTCACCCGTTTAGGAGGCAAAGAACTGGGTAACTGTTCATCGTACGTCATTCTCATGTTGCAGTGATTTCCCAGAAAAGTGGTTTTGCAGGCTGGGAAAAAGGTCTGTTTGTGCAAGATCTGGTGAAAACGTTGGGTGGGGGAATTTTTCCCAACTACATTCCTCGATCTAAGCATAGGTCCTTCTTGCCGTGTGTGAGAGCGCATTATCACCGTGGATGCGAACACACTTCCGATTAACCAGAGCAGGACGTTTCTCCAACAATGTAGTCCGTAGGCATTCAAGTAGACATCTGCATTGATGGTCTGGTTACGTGGCAAGAGCTCAAAATGGACTATCCTACGGATATCCTACGAAACATTCAACATCACTTTGCAAGGGTGGAGATCCTGTTTTGGCACAGTTCCTGCGCTTCTCCTTTAGGTACTAACTGCCGTTTGAGTGTAACGTTATGGTAGAGGATCCACTTTTCATCCCCTGTCACCATTTTGTGACGAGTGATCAGGGAACTGCAGATGTCAACTCGTTGCTGCTTCTGTTGAGGCGTTAACGCATGGGGTATCCATTTTCCGAGTTTCGACACGTATCTAAGGTGCTGCAGATGACGATGAATGGTCGAATGGATCACATGGAGTTTGCTGGCCAGTTCTTCAACAGTTTGAATTTAATTTGGCTTCACCGCTGCTCGCAGGGCATCGTTGTCCAGCTACACAAGTCCCCCTTCTCGTGGCTTATCGGTGAGGTTGGTGTCCCGAGACCGAACGAAACCTCTGAAACCACCTCTGGCACTTTCGTACATTCAGAGTACCCTGACTATATGCGACATTGTTGTTTCGTGCTGCTGCACTGGCTGGATGTCCCTGCTAAAAATTCATACAGCATGACATGCCCTCTGTGGTCCTCCGACATTGCCACGATCAAGCACAAACCAGACTGCCAAAACGTTGAGTAGACCGTTCTTTCTTCTACACACTGCTGCAGAATGAAGTGCCCTATATGACTCAGCTATGGTACCTGCCGTCTACTTCACTATTCGCTCGTCAGATGGCAACATTGCAGCGGTCATCGCAATCCGACATTACTTATAGGGTAACCCGATAATTGCTTTAATACAATTTTTCAGGATGAATTTACGAATAATTTAATTGAGTTTTGAAGAACGATTAAAACGCAGGACTATTGTGTCGGATGCTAAAGATGACCTTGAGTAAAGACATGCAAACGTGAAAGACATACTGTGGTAGAAACAAATTAATATTTTCACTGGATTGTTACGATTCATTAAAAAAATAAGGCTTTGTAGTACATTAATATTACTGAACGTGCTGATGTGGACTTTTCCATATGATTAGAATTTATAGTCTTAAGAAAGAATGTAAAGATGACTCTAGTGTAGGAGAGACTCTTGCTTTATAAACAGCATTAATTCAATGGATTAGTAGTCTATGACAAAAATGTGCGTGACTCTATCTCAAACGAACGGATCGCATCGAGCTAAAATATGTTCTCTTCGCACGAACAAGACACAGAAAATCTTTTCTTAAATTTATATATATATATATATTCAAGTTTACTATACTCTATGTGTAGTACTAAACTCAGAATGTTATTGTGTTGGTTTTAAAGCTAGTAGCAGCAAAGAATTTCTTATAAAGTTCTCTTTGCACGCTAATCTCTTTTAAAAAAGAAATAAAAACACTAAAAAACAAACAAACACAAACTAGATGCATTCAGACTAGTTTATAGCGAAACTTTATAAAATTTACCAGCAATTAGCTGTTCATTTATCAATAATTAAATGTACCCAACTCTTAAAGTCGATTTGTACACTAAAAATCGAAGTACACTTAAAGTGCACAAATATGTCTCGAAAAAAGGTTCACACTATGTTCCAGTTTTAACACGTTTTTAACACGTTTACATACGCACCTTTCGTGAAATTAATATGAACTACACCACAATTTTAGTGCACAACATATTATGAACTTTTTTTGTGCTGATACCCAATTCATGCGCACAAAGTTCACTTAATAGTAATAAATTTAATAGACGGGATCTGAAAACGTACTGCAGATAATGTGAACTTCGGTAAATGTAAACTAATTAATGTGTGCAAAATATACATTAAGGGTAAGGAGCCAATAAAAAGACACATTGAGCACACAAAATACTCACAATTTTTCAGTAGGTTCACATAAAGTTCATATGCATTCATATAAAGTTCACTGCGTTTTGTGACAGGAGATTTTCAGTATATAAGGTGTGAATGGTTGAATGTTATTAAAAGTAAGGTTATGGGCGAATGGCAGGGGTTCCTTGTGTCCTATATGCACTGAATGACATATAACACACCCAAACTTCGATATTAAGTATTTTTTTTCTTTAGTAACTTTGAGGTAGAGTCTATTTGATAAGATGAAAGTGGCTGATGACTTTTCACCCTTGGGCGACTCCCACAATTCAAGATGGCGTCCGCCAATAGCGGTACTCTTTAACGCATTATGCTATATCAGTGGATAATGGCAAATGACACACCCCAATAGATTCGAAGTAGAGTCTATTTGAGATGAAAATGGCTGACATAATTTCAAAATGGCGTCTGTGGTTTATGTGACTTTTCAACTAGTTGTGCCATATGACAGAAAAAATGGCATATGTTACACTCACAATTTTGGTATTAAGTATTTCTTTTTATCATTGATAACTTCATTGATAATTTTAATTAATTGATTAATGTTGGATCCAAGATGGCGACCTTTTAAAACTTGATAATACACCTTCATGCCAAATTTCGTTTTTCTAGCTTCAACCGTTTAGCCTATGTACTAACTACTAAAAGTCTGAGTTTTTTAGGTGAGACTAGTTCTTGCAGATTGATTATTTCTCAATCTATTGAACGAAAAATACTTAAAACCAAAGTTTGGGTGTGTTATATGACATTATTCAGTCATGTAGCGCAATGCATTGAATATTGATGGTATCGGCGAACACAATCTTGATTTGTGGGACTTGCTCAAGGATGGCAAGGTGCCATCATCTATTTTAATCTTAAATAGACTCTACTTCAAAGTTACTAATGATAAATAAATAATACCAAAGTTTCGGTGTATCATATGAAATTACTATGTAGTGAAAGGATGTGGGGAACTATTGAACTATCCGTTACATACAATATTCAATCTTTCATTAAGCACATGCGAATTCCCACAACATTGGAAAGATTTTCTAGTATGCCCAATATCAAAGTCAAGTAATTTAAAAGAAATTGAAAATTATCTCTATCACCATATCATAACTCACGTTAGACCAGTAATATCAAACACACAGCACGGTTTTATGCAGAACAAATTTAATAATAATCACGGATTTTCTAGCTAAAACTTTAGATACTGGCGGTCAGGTTGATCTTATATATTCTGATTTTGCCAAAGCCTTTGACGCAGTAGACCATTGCAAATTACTTGCCAAACTTAAGCACTTCAAATTAATGGAAAATCTAGTCAATTTATTTCATCTTACCTACAACACTGTGCACAATCAGTTCTCTACAGAGAATTTGTATCAAATGAATTCGAAATAGGAGTACCTCAGGGGTCAACTTTAGGCCAGTTACAATTTTTATTATCCATAAACGACCACCCTGACTGTACAGTAAACACTGAAAAATTATTGTATGCAGATGATCTTAAAATATTTTTCAAATTGGAAATAATTCAAGATTGTTTTTAATTACAAGAAGATTTAGACAGCTTAAACAGGTGGTGTCACAGAAATAAACTAGGTATGAATATAAAAAAATACACTATGATTACATTTACTAGATGACAAATGCTTATTCAGTTTCTTTACTCAATTAATAACAGTGTTTTACCAAGACCAGAAATAATAAAAGATCTTTGGGTTATTTTTTTACTCTAAACTAACGTTTAATTGTCATGTAAACAATATAACAGCAGAATCTTTCAGAATTCTAGGACTCATTTATAGAATAACAAGGGACTTCAGAATGACTACTACACACCAAAAGTTATACTATTCGTTGCTTCGACCTAAACTTGAATTAGCATCATCTATCATCTGAAATCCAACCACTCAAATTAATTGTCAGAATATAGAAAAGATTCAATCTAAATTTCACAGGCTCCTAACGTACAAAAACAACTGGCTTTTATTCTAAATTTAAACACTACATAAAACTAATTCAGAATTTTGTACTCCTTACACTAGAGAACATGAGAATCATTATTGACTCACTCTTTGTTTATAAATTAATTTAGAACTGCGTAGATAGCATAGACTTACTCTCTGAAATCAAATTTCGGATACCAGGTACTAGAACCCGAATGTATAAGAAAGGCCTTTCCCACTCCATAAAACCCGGAACTGAAATTCTAAAAAAAAAAGTAACCCATTTTGGAGATTGTGCTTTACGTACAATAGGTTATGTGGAATGAAAAATGAAGTAGACATATTTAATCAAAGCCAAAGAAGTTTCCAGAATAAAGTAATAAAATTATTCTAAAGGAAATGAAATTGCAATAACTAGTTCTATTTTATATACATAGAATGGCAAAAATGAAGCTTACGATGGGCACATAAACACGTAAAAGGGAAGTATAAATCATTTAATTGTATTTGTTTTATCAGTTGTAATTTACTTTTTACAAAATACATCTGTTGTATTCTTCCTAATAAATAAATAAATTATTAACTCATATTGCACAATACATTGAACATTTATGTTATTGGCGGACTCCATCTTTAATTATGGGAGTTGCTCACGGTTGACAAAATGTTATCAGCCATTTTCATCTTAAATAGACTCTATTTGAAAGTTACTAATGATAGAAAAGCATTTAACACCAAACTTTAGGTGTGTTATATGACATTATTCAGATATATGGCAAAACGCATTGAACATTGATGGCATCGGCGGACGCCATCTTGAATTGTGGGAGTTGCTCAAATGTGACAAGATGTAATCATTCACTTTCGTCTCAAATAGACCCTACTTAAAAGTTATCAACAATAAAAATATACTTTATACAACAATTTTGGGTTCGGACCAAAAAAACAATTTGGCTGCCCGACTAGAAGGGTTGTAGTGTCACCAGAATGTAAGGAACCATAAATGGAGGTCCAAAACTGCCAATCTTAAGACTGTATTTCATTTACGCCCTAGCGTGCCATTCAGATTGAGCGTATATAGTGCAAAAATAACGTAAGAGAAAGTTGTAGTGTTACTAGATAAGTGATGGTCAGATAAATCAATGTTTCTGAAGTCGGTTCCTCCTCTGCTTTTATTTAGGCGCTAACGTTTAAGGTAGAATGAATTTTGGTACAGGTTGACAATCAGAAATCCGACAATCAATATTTCGGTTCCATGAGTTTTCCGGCATGAAAGTCGGAGCGCATTTTTAAATTTACCGCGTTGGCTCGCCATTGTTTTCAAGAGGTTCGGTTTATGTTTTGACGGCGCTGTACTCCAGAATTAGACGTTTTTATATAATCATGCTTAATGACGTCTGAGCACAGTAAGGTTTACCTGGTACGTATGTTCGTTTTTTCACCGCTGGATGGCAAATCATTAGTTTGATTTTGTTTCTACACTTTGCCGGTTTTTCTGGATTCGTTTGCTTATTTTAATTGAAAAAATTTAGAATAAATAGAAATTAAAACCTAATCTTTATAAATTCCCAAAGCACTTTTAATTTAGTGTTTCATATTCTTTCTTTAAACCTGCGTACAAGTAATCCTTTTCTGTTAAATATATACAGCATAATACACATCAAAACCCGGTATCTTCGAAAATCCGGGAGTCCTCAGATCCCAAGGTTGCAGGACTTTTTTATTTTTAACCTATAAATCGATATGAAAAACACGAAAGTCGAAATATTGAATATTGTCATGAAACGATTTTTGATTCGATATATATATTCGATTTCTAAGAATTTGAATTTCAACGATATTTCAATATGAAATGTTCGATATTTAGATTATCGATATCATTTGCTTTTCGAGTTTTCAGCGATATCAATATTCTATTACAAAGTTCAGAAATAGCACAGTCCTATTAACATTGCATTTAGCAAAAAAAAAATCCTTACCAGATAAAAATAACCGAAAGAAATCAGGTTTCTTAACCAAAATCTCAAGTTAATTTCTGCAAACTAGTTTTGATGAGTTGCTAGTCCAGGAATTCTGCCAGACCCTCCTAGTGGGAAATGGGAGGTGTTAGCTATCAAAATTCATGAGTACAAACCCCCAACTTTAAAATTTATAGCGTTAAGCATTGATAGACACCGTGGAAAACTATATTTACACCCGCAGTTTTGGATTTACACCCCTAAAATTGAAAATCCTAGCAGAATCCATGCCTAGCCCTCATTATATATGGATAGAGAGAGGGAAAATACAGTAGAGTCTCGTTCATCCGACCTTCGCTTATCGGACATTCCGTATTATCCGACATACCAGCGCAAAAAAAGCATCAATCGGCAGCAAAAAACTGCAAGTAGACTATTTTTTGTTGCTTCCGATTTTACCGTGTGGCCACTGTTTCTTTCAGGGAAGCTTTGGGGGCCCGGAGATTTTCAACCGCTCCCCAGAAAGAATTGGTCTCAATAAATATTCTTTATGCTATTTTGAAGTTAACTAAGGAAGTGCGACATATCTTTAAGTAATATTATTGTTATTTTATATTTTAGTACATAGAAGCCAATATACAATGTTTACAATTTTCGTGAGCCGCCCACGAGACCTCCCCCGAATGAAATCTTCTGAAAGAAACACTGCGTGTGGCGCGCCCTTCTCTACTATGCCTCATGTGTCTGTCATTCAGTGCATGAAGGATAGTTTGACGTTTAATACGGTTTTTCTTAACACATCCCTATTATCAGACATTTTCTGCCGGCCCGCTTATGTCGGATAAGCGAGACTCTACTGTATATATGAAGGATCCTTTTTTTTGGGGGGGGGTCCTAATTATGGGAGATATTGAGAGAAAATAATAGTGAACGTAATACTCTGAGATAGGCAACAGGAGACTGATAATGGTTTGAATAGAAGAGAAGTAGATAAAGAGATTAATATTGTTTCATCACGCAAGGATGAAAGATTTTTTTTTTTGGAAGAAGGCGCTTGATAACATCACGAAGACAGTCGTGACCAGGGTGAAAAAATGCACACGTGGACACTACTTTAAGTAGGTGGTGCCAAAACAGAACAGGGTCGTGTTGAGAGTTAGAGAGCAATGTCATGTGGGAAATGAGTAAGGAATGTATCTAGTCGAAAACCTGATGGATGAAACATAGATTTGGTATAATGAAACACCTATAGATATACAGGATGTTCCCGAAATATGTGCACAAACTTCGGGAGGTGATTATTTACAAGAAACCATCCAATTTGGTGTGAAATTAATCCATTTGGACAGTTTATTTAATTTTTAGTTAATTCCGTTTTTGAGTGGAGGAGACCTTTACACGCTATAATTTGTCCACAGACTTACGGCAGATGAACTTTGTACAAGCGAAATATCTTCAGATGCAATCTTAGATCTTCGTTTTTGTTCGTGTTTTCCCACTTACAAAATTGACGTCTGCTTCCCCAGAATCTACGTGAGTGGTGAAGATCAAATATGAAATAAACGCTACGACGTTGCCGCATCTACGCTCGGCAGTTTCAGCTCAGCGTGACAGAGTGCAACTGCATTCTCGTTGTTGCTAATTTGCGTGAAACTTGGCAACAATGCTCCACCGTCATAAGTCCTTGGACAAAGTATAGTTTATGTTCCTTTGCAAACAAAACACGTAATGACGTAACGTGTGACCAACAAGGTGTGTGTGTACTTTTGAAAGTATGTGAGTGAGAGAGAAATGAAACAAAGTAAGAAAGAGAGGAAAAGAAAAGATAAAGAGAGACAGGGAGGATGAATGGGAAGAAAAGCATGGAAAGCATCTGGCTACGAGATTAATGCAGAGAATTCCGGTCTAAGTCTCCACCATTTATCACTTCGAAGCTGACGTCAGGCAAAATAAGGAAAATGTAACAATAATGTCAAAAAATATTTTCTTCTTCTAAATTGTTCCCAAGGTAATTTCACATAGCGACCATACTTGTGCATTGTACATTCACTTTAAAAATGTCCAAAAGAAAATTTTTTCTCACAATGATAACTGAAAGATCAAATGAAAGAATCCAGGCAATAATTTAGGGGTAAATGTCGTTAGTTCTGTACGTTATGTGCCTATGCTTACATTTTCGCGCTCGCATTTTTTCCCCCTAAAGGTGAAAAGCTTAAAAGGAATTCGTTTTCATTATTCCTTTACAAATGCCTTCAACCGTATAAAAAAAAGGCTACTTTTCATCCCATTTGTATAGGTTAACTGCATTGCACGAAAGAATGTCGTTTTATAAATCGAACAAAAATATTCTTATATTGTAACTCTGTGTGATTACGTTTTTACTGGATTTTGTTTAGTAAACTATGCGATCATTACATTTAAACTAAAGGCTTAACCTTTTATACAATGAACTTCACTTCTAAAGCACGAAATGTTAGGTTTATGTATTTTACCGTCTAGTCATGGGTTTTGATTCGATACGAGGGAGCCACGTGGGTTCAAGCACTGTTGTTGACTAAGGGCTAGTTCTACAATCGACCGCTAAACTTCTAGTCAGCTCTACGTTGAGGAGGCCAACTCTCATTTTGCATATTTTCAGTGACGAAAATCAGACTTGGCTTCAACAATAGCGCTGACTAGAAGTTTAGCGGTCGATTGTAGAACTGACTCTAAGTTTTACAGAATTTTCTTGTTTAAACAGGCGAGTACCAGGAAGGTACTTCGAATAAAGTCCTGGCTGCCAATTCTTTTCCCTTTTTCGCGGAAAACTTAGCCAATATAATCCTTCATCATTGTGAAGGATTAATGCCATAGATGCTTGTCTTGTCAGGAAAATGTATTGTCATTAACTTCGACAGAAATGTTGTTCTTTGTGAGAGTTAACTTATGGGTTTTCAAACTTCCATTTCTTAGTAATGGCATCCTTTATTTTCATGCCGATTTTCTAATCTAGATGGACACATTTTTTTTACCATGTTTTTGAAACAAAATACAACGAAATGTGTCTAAACAGGTGAAAGTACAGCAATTTTCAACAAATTTGACAATTACTTTAGTAGAATATCACAACTTGAAAATACTGTGTTGGCAAGTTACAACTTATCTTTTCGTTTTGATATTGTCTGCCGATAATCTAAAACAAAGTTGTTCAAATAATATGACAACAAGTGCAAGTGGAAATTACGCTAGATTACAAAATTTATCCCAACGCATCTTAAATTGTCTTTTCCAATTCTTGGCGATTTAATTATAACTATATAACACAACTTGATCACAGGAATGAGTTCGGTACTTGTCCCAACTATCTCACATAATTTTTTTTACTGGTAATAATGTGTTATAGGTCAAGACAAAACAAGACGACACTGACGCTGTATGTTTACTATAGGATTGAAAGTCGTTTAGTTTTGTCCGCTACTATACAAACATTCGATTTGAATTAAATACACCTCTTCTCGCGATTTTTGTACAGATTTTGCTCATGCTTCTTCAGTTTTCAATTTTTGCGCTTGTTATCGGTATTGCTCATACGACAAAACATGCCAGAAAAATTTGGAAAGGTAACTTGTTAGGATAAAATAATCATCAATGATCTCGTTGTGTTTCAAATATCTAATCATTTCTAGTTGGTTGGAGCATCCTTTTGCTCATCTCAGGGATTTAGATATCTTCTAGGTCCTTTGAGTGAAGACAAGTGATTTACCATGCGTAACACACGATTACGGGAGTAGTGCCCCAAGTTCCACTTAGCGAAGGCGTCGGGCGTGCTAGCATACTCTTAAGAGATAACTTATCAAAACTGAGTGATTTACAAAATAAAAGACTGTGAGGAAAAGAATACCTATTTTTATTTAGGTTCGTGGAGTACCGAGAACTGCACACAGCAGAACCATTAAATCAACATAATGCTATGATTTAATTCAATCCAATTTGTCAAAACCAAGCATAAGCTCTTACGTACATTAGCAGTATAACTAATAACGACAGGCTAATAAAGAATGTTAATAAGCAAGAAACAAATGAACATAATCATATAGAACATTAGTAACAAAATAAATATAAAATAAGAATTATTATCGAAAAGAAACTAAATTATTTTCTTCAGAAATAAAAAAGTTGTTCACTTCGCATATCGCGTATTTTGATGCTGCCATCTGTTGACCACAAATTCAAACTTTCCTGCAATAGTCTTCCTACATATATAGATATGGTGAATGCTATGTACATATATATTAATAAATATTTAAATCATTTCCATCACTTGAACTAGTTAATTAATATATAAACAATTGAATAATGGTAATTCGTATATATATAGGAGGCTGCCACATAGTTTTATTCTTTTATCACAATACTTATACAACTGTAACCCTTCCTAATCTTGGATGTTAATACCATAATATAACATTCCAAACTTAATGGTTTGATTAAGAATATTGAATGGCTCAACTTAAGACCCTTTTTTATGGTAGATGCTTTTGTTTCCCAAAGCGGCAGACTCTCAGAAGCAGACTTAAAGAAAACACAATCA
Source organism: Lepisma saccharinum (assembly GCA_022664845.1). Taxonomy (NCBI): domain Eukaryota; kingdom Metazoa; phylum Arthropoda; class Insecta; order Zygentoma; family Lepismatidae; genus Lepisma; species Lepisma saccharinum. The sequence goes on from JAGDQP010014033.1 coordinate 11,758, forward strand.
TCCGTGACAGAAACTACTTGTTACTTGAAAAGAAATAAGATCCCTTCCCAAAATATCACCCAAGAAACTATTCCTTCCCGAAAGCAATTACATTATCTTCTATTCAAAACCCTTCTACAACATGTTTGAAAAATAATGATTAAAGACTTCATCTCCTCGATTTTTTATTATTTCTTTCGGAGAAACTCGTCTGAAATCATCACTAGTGGTTTTCACACAAGGAAAAAAATACAACTTTTGAGCGTTCAAGAGATGGCGCTCGATACACTTTTCACATTTTTGGAAGTATTGTGCATTTACTTCCTTACTAGCATACTACAGAAACTTTATAAATATCTTAAGATTGGATTTTACGAAGAATGTGTTCTTTCATAATTTTGTATTGCTAAGAATTCTGTTAATTTTCCAAGAAAGATAAGATCGTAGATATGATCAAGAAACTACATCGAATTTCAAGTTTCTGTGTTGCGATTACAATATTTATATTTATTGGAATCATGACAGTTAGATCCTGAGCTCAAAAATCCAATACTTTCATCCCAGTGCAAGACATTTAGATAGACTTCTTGGTGCACGAATACTGTGTGCGTCGGTTTTTTCGGGGTTCTTCCACTTTCTTCATTGCATCAAATCTCCTATCATCTGCCATTCGGCCTGAGCCAGAGTTGCCTAAAACCCTAAAATTCAAAATTCCAATTGCTTTACTGACATCACAGCGACTTTCTTAAAAGAAATAAATTTTTCAAAGTTGCAACATGAGCTTTCAAATGCAATTAATTAACTTTCCGAGTCTCCTAATGTTTGTCGTCTTAACGTCATTACATAGACTAGTTAGTAATTACTAATAACCGAAAATTAAGATTCAAAGACTATATTATGCTATATTTGAGTTTTGATTTTCCGTTATTGCAAAAAAATAAGAACAAATACTTTAATTTCGTCTGGAAGGGGAATGGAAATACAGTTTTATATTGAAATACGGGATACTGTTCCACCTAAGTACTTATTCCTTTCTGCTTTTTATACCTACAGCGTGTACTGTAATATGCAGGACCTCAGACGTTAACAACAAAAATGTTCACATGATCTTTGGTCGAAATCCCTTCTTCGTTTTAGATTCAGGGATTCTATTTCGAGTCCAAAATCAATCCAGTAGAGGATCCAGGAAGGGGGAGCGGTGGGCGCGCGCGCCCTCAATGGAAAATATTTTTTATTTACATAGCATTATTTCAACATCTCAGAAAAAGCTTCGATTTGCTTCCAGAAAAATCTAATTTATCTATAAATATGAATTTTGGGGCATATTGGTGTCATATTCCAGCAATAGGAGGGGATATATGATAAAATTATACTTGAAAAATCATTTAGCGATAATATATCGAAAATGTCTCCGATTTATTCCACTTGCGCCCCTCCCCTCAATAAAATCCTGGATCCGCCAATGAATCAATCTCATACTACGATCAAACAAATAGATAAATTATACGTGGTACACAAAGTACATAGTAGGAAGTCAACTTGTATCAATAAGGACATCAGTGTTCGATTGAAGAAATCTACACTGTAAAAAAACAAAAACCGTTTCTTAAAATTAAGGAACAAAACTCATACGTTCACCGAGTAACAATTTTCTTAGAAATGAGATATCAACGTTTTCATTTAATGAAAAATGAGAACAAGCCGGTTTGGAAATAAGATCACTGACAGTGTAGTTCTAATGTATTGAATAATGTATGTGAATTTTGGTGCAGATAGATCGAAGGAAATGGGAGCAATTCTTTAAATTCATGTTTTAAAAAATTAGTTGGCGCTAGTGACCCACTGCACCAATCAAGACGTTTCCGGTACCATTGAGCTAGAATAGCCAAGACCTTCTCAACGACGCCCCAACCATCTCTCTGCACTTTGTAGTTGCTGAGACTTCTTTGGACGGGGACGAACGGAGGGAGTTAGCGGGATTATAAAGTCATTATTTGTTATCTATACCCTAAAAATTGTACCTTAGAATTGTGGGTACAAAATGTCAATTTGGTACTCACAATTTCTTAGAGACAGTGGCGAACCCAGGGTTGGGTTTAGAGAGGCGATTTTTTTCTTCTCAGTTCTTGGGAGGGAACAGATCAATAGAAAAAGAAAACGAAGGTGAAATATGAATCTCTGAGTCCATCACTGTCTTTGAAAAATAGGTGGTATAATGTACCCCCAGTTTTTGAGGATCAGTGACGATCACCCCAACAATTGGGGGGGGGGAACCGTTTCTCTAAACCCAAGTCCGGGTTTGCCATTGCCTCTCAAAAATTGTGGGTATCGACTTGGCATTTTGTACCCACAAGTCAAAGGTACAGTTTTGCTGTTTACGTTATGAAGAAACCTAAAAACTCGTGACTGGATAGGAATATTTTGTCTTTACAATATTGCTCCGTAGTCGTGGTTTAGTTGTTCACTCTGTACCATGAGTTACCTCAATCCTTTTGTTCTTGTCTCTGAAGAAATGAAAATTAATTCTCCATATTAACCCAGCAATTACACAGTCTTTCCTCTGCAAAATATAATGTTGTGTTGCTGTGAATTTTCAGTCTTTTGTGAAATAGCTAGTTTAATGATCACACCTCACAGACAGAAACAATGTACAGGCTCTCATTAATCTTTTCAAATTAAGCAACAAAATTCCTCACATACTGGCGCGCGTAACACCATGCAATAAATTTGTTTGTAATTTCATGCTGTACAGTTATTCAGCATAATAATGCATGGTTAACATTTTTATTACCACAGACACCCAGCAATAAATTAGAACTAACATTTTTATAATACCAGATCTAAAATATTACGAGTATAAATTAACATGCTCTCTCTCTCTCTCTACATTGTGGTTGAGCTTTCGTTCTTCATCTAAAAGCAAAATTCTCAAAATGTCAACCGTTATTTCACTTTTTGACCAAAAACCAGCGTTTATATTTTTCTTCGGCGAATAAAGATTTATTTTTCTACTCGGGAGAATAGTGATCACTTCTTTGGAAAGGTAAGTTAGCGACCAGGGCCTTTATATAGGGTGCATATCGGTATTCGAATGGTGAAATTGACGAAAAACTTTTTCTAGAATATTTTTGTAAGTCATATCAGACATATTTCGGGTTGGTATCTGCTTACTAGGTCCTGACCCAATTTTTTTCCAACGCCCTCATCCCACCTTATTCCGGCCTGAGTCTCAGTTGCGTAAAAGCCTTAAAATAAATTCAACTTCCAAATCAAACCTGTGTGCCTTCCGAGCACAATTGCCAAGTCCACGACCATTACTATTACTCTCTGGGGAGTTGGTAAATATCACACAAAATAGTTCTGGACGTAGCATAGTCCTTTTGCAGAGCTGAAACTGGTCTTCGGATCATTCCGGTCAATTTTGAACCGGGTCAGCGAATCTATACGCGAAACCCGACCTTATTCGGTGACCCGATTCCGACTCACTGACCCGAAAGGCAACACAGAGCTGCTATTCTTCACCTATTACATATTGCTGTTTTTGAACAGCGCTTCTTTCGGAGGGTACCGAGACAGGGTTTTCCCCCAAGAGCTCGAAAAAATCGACGCTCAGAAGTCCTTAACAATAGTAATAACGTATGGCAATAGTTTCCTCTCTCGGAAGAAACAAAAATATTGCACAGGTGTGCAATAACGGCTGACGAAAGTAGTCCGGTTGTTTGAGACGTTAGTCAGCGTTCGATCATCAGGTTGCCGGTCTCGTCATTTGCGTCAAGATCGGGTTACCAGGTCAGGTTTCAGACTGGTCACTTATGTCGGGTTCAGGGCGGGTCACCAAAAATCATCCGGTTTCAGCTCTACCCTTTTGGACTCACTAGGATGAAATCACAACAATTTTTTAAGCAGTTTTTTATTGAGCTAAGACTGTTTATATTAACAAGATAAAAAAGATGGGCGTAGTCGCCTTAATAAGACTGCCTTACTAGAAACGTCTTTTCTCGGATACGGTTGAAGACATTAAGAACAGAGCTTTATTAGAAGAAATGCAAACATATTTTCTCGTCTGCACGCTCGTCGAATTCGTAGTCATTTCGGAGATATGTGCAAGTACACAGAGGAAAGTTGACGTCAGGAACAGTGTACTATCAACGAAACAGTAACAACTAACTTTCGCTGGTAGTTATTAGCTTAAGATATTATAAAATATCTTTTCGTTTGTATTCTAGACCAGAAGAAATAGAGTTAGTTACCCTCAGGTGAATATGTATGATAGCGGCCAATACGAGCTCATATAACAGAAATTATAACTGACACTGGAAAAAGGATTATGTTGTTCAGGATGAATTACTAATCACTTTTGTTGAGAGATAGAATCGTGGAAATACTTATCGTTTTTGGAGCTATGGGGAACAAAATCAACTCTCATACAATTTATTAATTATTTCTAATAAGATTGCTCATTTCATTCACTTAAATAAGGGATGATTATATCATAAGCGATCAAAGGAGTTTCAGCAAAAAAATTAATTTTACAGGAAAACGCTTTAACTTTTCAAAAATTTTACAAAATCTGTAAAGAGGAGAATTATATTTTTTCTGTATAATTACCAAGATAAGGATGTTTTGAATAAGATCAGGGATCAAATTCATGTTGGGCTTGGACGGGGGGGGGGGAAGGGGCTGAGCCCTCCCACATGATATTTTACGAAGGAGCGGGGCCCACCCAACACTGTTATCGCAGACCTGAAATGAGTCACCGGGTTAATCCAGTCTTTCAGGTCAATCGGATCGGACCCGGTGATCCGAATTAGAACCGGTAGCCCGGAGGACAAAATACAGTTTTTAATTATTTCCTTCCGTTTGAACAGAGTTTCTTAAAGGGGTGACCAGGACCGGAGATGATAATCTAAGAGCACGTAAAATACGACGCCGAAATTCCCATTTGATTATATTTCCAAGACCGAGTCAATCGGGTGAAGTTACAGACCGGGTCGTCAGATCATCTACACTAGTGTCCAAAATTAAAGGAAAACGAAGCAATCTCCACAGAAGAAATATATTTCTTGGAACAGTTGGTGTCACAGGAAGGTATGCATGAGCATGGTATACAACGAATTAAACCAACAAAGAAACAACTTTCTTACTTGAAATATAAACAACACAGTTCAATCGGAGGGTTGCAATATCACAAAAGGATACAAGCCACAATTATAATAAAATAATAATCAGAATACAAAATGAAGTGAGAAACCCCCAAAATGGAACTTAATAGCATGTATGGTCACCCCTGATAATCATACAAGTCTGACAACGATGTGGCATACTACTGACAAGTGGAGATAGATCTTTTGGCAGTAGCTCCCATTATTCATGCGGAGCTATTGTGAGAGCATCAAATGAGATAGGTGGCCGTGATCGCGAAGCAGCTTGCCTTGCTAGGTTGTCCCAAACATGTTCAGTTAGATTTAAGGCCCGTTAACGTACTGGCCAGTCTAAAAGGGCTATAGTTCCTGTTTCAAAAAAAAGTCTCCACTAATGCAGCTCTCTGAGGGCGGGCATTATCATCGATCAGGAAGATTTTTTCTCCCAAATGCTGCCAAAAGTCTCTCAGATGTACTGCCAAGATCTGATCGTGATATCTGGTAGCAGTTTTGCTTTGTCCATTCACACTGGTGGTTTCATGTAGAGGCGTTCTTCAAGTGCTGCTAATGCTGGCCCACAACGTCACCCCGCCACTTCCGTATTGATCACGTTCGATGATGTTGGAAGGATTATATCCTGTTCCCTGTTCTCCCCAGATGATTCACCGTCGAGAATCAGACTATAGAGTAAATCGCGACTCATTACTCAATAATACGAACATCCAACTTTCAACTGTGCAATGATCATGATCTCGACAACAATGTTGACGATTCCTTCTCTGAGCAGCGTTCAAAGGCACACAGAGCACAGACTACCGGTCACCTTGCACGCAGTTATCTTTCCCCTAGCCCTCTATGCACAGTTTTCCGAGATATCTGCCTTCCTGTTGCAGCAGCGTGGTTTGATGCCAGTTGACGGATGTTACTCCAATTGTGGCGCCTGGCATTTACCAGCAAATAACAATCTTCCTTTCCAGAATATATCTCTTGGGTGTCCTTGACCTGTCTTCTAGACATGTCTTCAGTGTCAATCAACAGTCTCCAAGGACGATTAGCTACTGAAGAATTTACTCTGAGTTACCTGACTACTTTGGTCTGTGACAGTCCAGCTTCAAATCTTGTGATGTTTCTCCAGCGTAAAACGTCATTTTACAGTCTTCTTTTATCCATTTCTAAGCTGTTCAATATCATTTGCCTTTAAGAAACACTGATAACCATCACCTTCGTATACCTTTAGTAGACGTCATTTTTGCACCTTAGGGCTACAATCACTTGCTATACTATCGCCAACCCTTCGTTTCTACCATTAACTATGTCATTCTACAGTAAAACGGACATAAATATGTTTTAGACCATGCATAGATATCATACGTCATTTTAAAACAATTATTTATCACTTTTTGCAAATAGTGCTTTAATTTTGAGCACTAATATATGTTCTGGTCAGACCGAGCCACCAAAAGTGACCCAGTTCAGTTCATTTCTATCGCACGTCATGGATCTTTTGTTCCTATATATTACACTCTACACACAATACACCTGTCGACAATTATACGGTAATAATTTGCCAATTAAGAATCAGTGACTAGGATGGTATGCACTTGTTAAAAATCTAATCCAGTTTCATTTCGAAGTTTATTTAGTTTGCACTCCGTGTTTGAGATGATGGTCGCTAGAGGGCAATTTACGAGAGACAGAAAAAGGTAGGCTAATTTGTTATTAAATTTTACGTTATTATATTTCATTGATATCTTTATTAGTAGTTGTAATATATTTTATTTTTGTATTATTGTTAGTGCTCTTATTACTATTAAAGTACTACTGTAGTCAGTATTTTATTTGAGTTCCTACAGTAGTTAGTTTGAAATATGTAAATTTCAGCGAGAACCCTCTGTTCTCCAATGATAAATTATTATTACAGATCTGTAAACAACTACCAAATATCGTGACAGTGCATCATTTGATTTAAGACAGAAAAAGAAAAATGTATTTAATGCTTTGATATCACCATCAATAGGCTTTATAAATAAGGTCTTTTCACGAGCCAGGGCATCTATATCCCAGGTGCTCATCACTGAAAAAGCATAACGTCAAGTACGTTGTATATCTTATAATCTTGTTCATCAGATACCCAGTTCTGTTCCAAACAGGACGGGAAGGGGAGCAGTCTTACGTATTGGATGGTCCTCGCCAATTGCCACGGTGAAGTTTTGGAGTAGGTGACAGATATCCGTTGGAGGCAGCCACCGCACCGGTCTGAGACTGTGCCCATTTTTGTCTAGGGAATAGTTCTGGGTATCTCTCCTGACAAAAAGACATAGAATCAGACGGTCTGACTGTCAATCACAATTTCTTGATCGTAGATCTATATCCCTTCCTTCCACCATTTACCTAAACAATGGGAAGAACTCCAGTAGCGTAGATAGGAATTTTTCAAGGGAGGGGATACCTAGAAAATCATATCCTTGGCAGTTATGCAGCACAACACAGCCATTTAAAAAATAACATATTTCTGTATATATATAATTTTAGAAGAGCACAATTATTGTGCGAAAAAAAAGTATGCATGAATATATTATATCCGCATAGTTTGCTTAATTCAGTTATAATTGTAATACAAATTAACCATATTTGAAACATCTGGTTGGATTTTGTCAAGGAGAGTTTCTCGATCAACATTAACTGATTCTTATGCGTTCACCTTCTTCTTCTTCTTCTTCTTCTTCTTCTTATTATTATTATTATTATTATTATTATTATTATTTGTAAAAATACCAGTTCATTCAGTCATATTTGAAAGTTTTAATATTTCAAAGAGAATATTAATATTCGTTTGAGAATGTAAAATGTAATCTTTGGCGTAGATGTGGGTGCAGGTGGTACAAATCTGAAAAGAAGTTTGGAAATCTGATATGCTTCCATTGTACTTTTATTAGTTTCATTTTGGAAAGTTGCAATTAATATAGAATATTTTGTATACAAAAGCCTCAGATAACACTTTTGTGTACTATCATTTCTGATAGCTGCTTCAGAAAGTTGATTTTGATGTTGATTTAGATATTCTGGACCCATACTATTCTTTCATACAGTTCACTGACGTATCCAAGCAGAGGGTTTAGAGGGTGCGGACCTCTCCCAAATTCCGATTTATTTGTAAGCTTAGCATAATTTTAGGCATAATTATATACAGCATGTTTTAAAATCACATTTACAAACTTCTGGAGGTGATTATTCAAATCAAAACGAAACGAAAGTTCCTCTGTCAAATTTTTGAAATGTGCATAGTTTCGGAGCTACAGGGTGCCGAAAGCGTGGGAAAATGAACCTTAGATTTTCATATTTCTAACACCACGAACAGTAGAGCTGATACATCGTAGTGCCCTCAAAAACTTTAAAGGTACTCCATTTGAAAACGCAAATTTCAAATTTCTGCAATGGGCACGCAAACGATTCCTTAAAGGAAGTAGGGAATTCCGCAATATTTCTGAAGTAGAGGTAGGTCGAAATGAGCATGAATTAAAAAAACTTCCCGTGTGAGTAAAAATGGCATATCACCCCCAGCATCCAATCGGGCAATGATACTCAATGTCTTTGATAACAAATATATAAAAAAAATTCGCCGGCTTGGTAGCCGTGTGGTTTGAGGCGCTAAGCCAGCGAATCAAAGGTCTCGGGTTTGAATACCGCCTGGGGTACGGATGTGAATTTTAACTAGCATCGCATTCATAATCGTGACGGGTCGAAGTCAAAGTTACTAAAAATGGCCCATACAAAACAAAAGTTACAAATAAATCGTTCCATGAAATGATGCAATTATTACTCCTGTTTGTTATGCAACCACGGGTTTCCTTAGAAAATCGTTCGGTGTATGGAATCTCGTTGAGATATCAACGTGGCGCAAACGAATTGTTTCCTGATGAAAACCGTCCCATTCATACACACTCTGACCATCTTTACTTCAGAGAATTTATGGGAATCCCCTAATAATTCCTTTGGGGGAAATCCCTTACGCACAAATTGCGAAATTTTGAAATACGCATTTTGGGAAAGTATAGATCTAAAGACGTTGACGGAACCATGCTTCCTCAGCTCTACTTTTCGTGATGTTAGATATATGAAGCTCTGAAGTTACATATTTCGAAAATTTGCCTGAGGAACTTTACGTCTTGTTTTGATGGAATTAATCACCTCCAGAAGTTTGTCAGTGTAATTTTGAAAGAGGTTGTGTTTGTTATCTAATTTCATATCCAGATCCTCTTTGAACCTCTCCCAAATCCGTGAAAACCCTAGGAAAAATTCGGGATACATGCATGAAAGAGCATTCTAATACTGTAATTAGACCTCATTTTCTGGATGTTTGTAAATATTTT
>JAGDQP010014033.1:21347-46197 GCA_022664845.1 Lepisma saccharinum
AATTCTACCTGGGGCATGGATATTTGTGAAATTTAACAAGCGTTGCCTTCATATAATCGTGACGGGCCGAAATCAAAAGTTACCCAAATAAATGAAAATATACCAAAAGGTTTTCTTCACCCTAATGATCTGAAAGATCGCATTAGATCTGACAACTGTAATTTCCAGTGTGTGTAATTTTAGTTTATAATTCATATCTAAAGTAACGAGGACGTCTGTTAAAGTTATTTCTTCTCTACGAAGAAAATAACTGCTTTAAATGTTATATATTCAAAAGTTTCTCCGTTCTACTCTCGTTGGGACTATCAACACAGGAATTACTACATTTTCCTTACTGTCTAGAAATCATATTCCCCCTCCCTTTTTTTTACCGGCGATATCGATATGATTGTCAAAGTATTTTTTTTACTAGTTGTCCTAAAGGTTATTTACCACATCCACCTTTATGTGGTATAAACTTACAATTATATCGGGACGGAGGTACGCTACAGTGCTGTTACCACCCTTACAATTAATTTTATATTTTAACTAACAGTTATATGTTTCCAAACATAACTTAATTCTTTTCAAGAAATACACTCCTTCCAAGTTCATAAAGGTAGAGTCAGGGGGGGATATTACCCCCATATTCCCCCTTACCTACATCACTGGGAAGAAGCATGAGGGAAAAACCAAACAAGAATGAGCCAATTTGTTCCTTCAAGGACAACAAATCTACCAGAAGGAGAAGCAGATCTACAAGAAATATTTCTCCAAAAAGAATCATCTTTCAACGAGGATAGCAGAAATTCGTCAAAATCATCCTTAACGGCTGAAGATCTTCCTTCTCCTAATCCTTCAACATCCAACCAAGAAGTCCAATAAATCTCTCCACCATAGACCATATCGCTACAAAGTATCACCTACATTAAAAAACGCTATCTTCAATCTCCTCATCAGAAAAAAAACGTAATAATGAGAGAACAAATCAAATAGATAGACCTAAAGTACCTTCTGTAGATAAAAACAGTGGTCAATTAAATTTTATTTATGGCCTTTAGGCATCTGAGGATCAGGCCGGGAGGCGAATTTCACATATGTAGATGTAAATCGCGACCGGGGGGCAGAACCATGTTCAACAACCAATCGAAATATTTATTGCATCCTCCCTGCTGCTGTTTGAGTGTTCACTGCTTTGAATCTGTAAACACTGTAGAATAACATGGAGACCAGCATTGAATCTGGGATAAGGGAATCATTTTGGTGACGTAGTCACTTTCCATTAACGTGGTGACTCGTCGTTGAACAGCTAATCAAATTGCATTAAAATAACTGCTGTTATGCTGTTAAAAGCAAAAGAATGTCAGCTGTCAGGAATAATCAGTTTCACCGGTTAGCTATTTTATCTATTTATACACTTGCACAATATTTTAGCACAGGACGTTATCCTCCATAGAGAATTTGTACACGGAATCTAGTTTAATTGAACCTTAATGTGGGTAATTCTTTATATTAGCTACTTCTGTTATATTACGTTGAATATACTTCGAACGTTGTTACCTTCCTAATTTCGGATATATAAAATGCAGAATGTTATGTAAAATCAAGGAATGACATGAGTAAGGACACAATGCGTCAGGGCATGCGTCGCACTCAGATTACCTCTTGACTTTCCATCACATTCTATATTCTACGTATCCAAAATAAGGAAAGAAACTGATCAACTTTCATTATTTTACCTTCAAATGTAGTCATTCTAGTCAGTACAAATTATTCTAGTTGCACAGTGTGACATCATAAGTGCACGAGACCTAGCACACAAGACTTCACGCACTACGAACTACGTACTCGTGTACTTGCGAACTTGGCGCTCCTGGACCAAACTTGTGACGTCACTTCCTGGGAAGTATACACTTGAAGTACGCACTATGTAGCTTTTGGACACGGCCCTAGTTATTTCACAACAAAATTGCATTCGAATTTCCAGTAGTTTTATTTCCAGCCACGGCCGGATTTATGGGGGCGTAGGGGGCATTGCTCCCCCCAGTCATTTCAGAATGAGTTTAAATGATTCATTCTAAAATATAGCTTTTAAAGTAATTTCCCGCAGGGTCTCTCTCTTAAATCCGCCCATGTTTCCAGCATGCTAAGGCTCGCAGTTTACAACCTCAAGACAAGTTTGGTCTTATATTAAACAAACCATGCAAGAGGATGCATAAGGCGGTTCTTAAAAAAGGGCCTTTGCTTTCTACATCACATCTCCTTTCTCGGCATCACCTTATCAGATACATGACCCTATATTACATGCAACAGTATCACATATCCTTATATTGTAAATGTAAATAGCAGCAATACAAAATATCACATACCGTCAATACAAAATATCACATATCGAAATGCTTGTATGTGTTTGTAGAGCTTCAATCAAATCAAAAGGACGTTAATCTAAAAAGGTCAGATCGAGAAAGGAAAGGGATTTATAGGATTTTTGTATCAGTTTGGTACTTCTGAAGTAGATTGGGTATTGGGTTATGTAATTAATGTTTCTCTCTTTTCCAGAGAAATATGGAACCATTACGACAATGTTGATGCAAGGGCAACTAATGTTGTCGAGGGATGGCACTCTAAATTAAACAAACAAAAGCTAACAAAAGAGCAGGTCAATATTTTTTGTACATTCGTGCAGCTTCCACAACAGGAAGAAAATATAGCTTCTATGTTACTTAGCTTATTATAGCCATTAAATAAAATATGGGTTCCGGTTTGCATAAAAACACACTAGGAGGCGTGCAGTTCGGAGCTGCATTTCCCTAAAAAGATTCCTCCCTTCATAAAATTCCCTGTCTCGAAAGATTAGGCAGAACTGGAATTTTAGATTTCCCAATTAAATATATGCAATTTGTCCCGTGTGAAAGCTAGTTTCCAAAATAATCAGTATTATGGAGCCGCAAGCCTACAGGCAGAAACTTAAAATGTGTTGTTTTGTTTGAATGAATGCTAGAAGCAGGAAATATTAATTCGCTATCAACAACATGAAACAAGGGTTTCATATTTCAATTCATCCTTTTTAATTTATTGTGAGAAATTGCCAGGAAAAGAAAAACTTCATGGGTATGTATTTTCTTTTATGATTACATTACTCTGTCTCTTTTTTATTTATGAGGAAAGGGACAGTAGTGAGTAACTGTGCGGATTTGATAATAATTTCTTATTCGGTGCTTGGAGTTTTAGTCGTGGAGCCAGGGTGACCCCACGTGACCTCTCCTCTCTGATCCATCGCGACCAATTTTTTCTTATTCTTAAGGAAAGATGAAGTTTATGAGTAGGTGACGAGGTATCAAATGAGTGGTTTTCCGACAGAATGATATGGATTACTTTATTTACAAAAAGGATTTTAATGATTCCAAATTTATAGCAAAATGAAACTTCTCAGAAAGAAAAATGGCCGCTATTTTTTATTTTTATTTTAGCAGTTTCATTTTAGCATAATCTTGGAATCCCCAAAATCTTTTTCTGAAAAAAATTAATCATATCCGTATTCAGTCGGAAAAATCCTTTCATTTTATGCCCCATAATATGACACACTTAAGAAAATCTACAGGGGTCCAATTTTTCAGAGCCCTCTTTTCTGGCCTCCAGGTTTCCAATTTTGGTGGAGGGTTATGCTATAATTACCATTTCCTTAGGCCAAAATAAATAACGAAGTGCCTACTTTTAAGTCAGATTTTTAATGTTTTGTCTCAGCTTAAAGGTTTCCTTTACTTTTAAAAAACAATGTAAAAAAAAGAATCTTTGACTAATTATCAACGAAACACGGACACCATTTTAGTTTATACGCAGCCTAATTTTTTATATCCCTAAAATCAATTTCTAAAGAAAATAACTCATATTGATATTCAGTCCCGAAATTCCTTTCATTTGATACCAGGTGCGTAAATATGAAACCGGAATTTATGTACAGAAAAGACACAGTGATTGGATGACAATGCTAAGAACTATTTTATTCGAAGTATTGGCCATCGCTAGCGATATATTTCTGCCATCGTTCCGGCAATGTGTGGGTGCCAGACCAAAAAATCTTTGCCTCTTGTGCTGCAAACTAGTCATCAAGCCATTTTCGTACATTTTCGTAAGATGTGAAGCGCTGGTCAGCAAGTGCATGTCCCATGGATGCAAATAAGTGAAAATCGGAAGGCACCAAGTCTGGTGAGTAAGCCACATGCGAAAGGATTTCCAGCCAAACGTCGCAGTCGTTTCCTTGACCGGTTTTGCAGTGTGAGAGGATGCATTATCGTTAAGCATAATCACTTTATGTTGTCTTTGGTCATATTCTGGTCGTTTTTCACGCAAAGCTTGATGAAAATCGATCATTTCTTGTCGGTAACGTTGGATATTAACGGTTTCGCCAGGTTTTAGCAGTTCATAATAGATCACTCCCTTCTGATCCCACCAAACACAAAGCATTGTCTTCCGTCCATACGATTTGGTCTTGCAGTCAATGTCGCCGGTTCTCCTGGAGTTACCCATGATCTTTTACGCTTAGGATTCTCGAAATAGATCCACGTTTGGTCACCAGTCACAATTCGATGGAGAAATGATTTCCTTTTGTACCTGGTGAGCAGAATTCGCAAGTGGTTTTTCGGTTTTCCTGATGTCGTTCAGTCAATGCATGTGGAACCCATTTTCCCACCTTCTGAATCTTGCCCATGGCTTTTAATCGTATGGAAACTGCTTCTCGTGTCACATTTAATTGATCCGCGAGTTGTTGTTGCGTTTGAGCGTCATCCTTATCCAACAAAGCTTGCAATTCGCTGTCTGCAAACTTTTTCGGTGGTCTTCCACGTTTTTCGTTTCTCACGTCAAAATCGCCACTTTTGAATTTTGTAAACCACGCATAGCACTGTGACTTACCAAGAGCATGATCACCGTAAGCTTCGACAAGCATGCGATGCGATTCTGCAACAGTTTTCTTCAAATGGTAACAAAAAATCAATGCTGTCCGCACATCGTAGTTTCTATGTACAAATTGCGCCATGTTCAACGCTATTAAACACTACACTATGACATGAAACTTGTCTGGTTGTGAGTTACAAATCGTTATCAGCAATCAAAACAAGCAAGTGGCGCCAAGGACGCAGTTTTACGGTAACAACAGTGACAGCTAACGCCGTCTATGCACAAATTCCGGTTTCATATTTACACACCTGGTACTTCGTGCACTTACTTTATAAAGCTTTCATTTTTCTTTTCCTCATGTTCGGGCGTTTAGACTCCCAACTTTGGGGGACGTTTAACGTATAATTACTATTTCTATGGTCCAAAGGAATCACACCGTTTTTAAATATTTTTCTCTAAACGCAAGTACTTTTCGAATAGATAAGGAAAACAAAATACGTCTTTGACAAATTTTCCACCAAAAATAGCAGCCATTTTGGTAAAAATTCAATTTTATTTTTTGGACACGTTGCTATTAATTTTATTTACACCATAAGTAATAATATAAAATTTGTTCCTAAAGGTCAGCTGGCGTACGTGGGGGCTCACTGAAATATGTTTTAAAAAATATACTTTGGCTAATTTTTGACCAAAAATGGACGCTATTTGGTCTAAAACCAGTTTTCTTTTTTGGGAACGTTGCTATAAATTTGTAGTGGCCCAAAATTACGGGTTTGGTCAAAACTATGAACAGTCATGAACTTTAGTCGAAAAGTCTGACAGATTTTTTGTTAATCATAGTGTACAGTGAATTTAATTTGAACCATAGTATACAATTTCTTGTGTTCAATAATTAATTAGTTTAGTTAATCTGAGACCAGATACTATTATTGGTAGTTATATAATTATTTATTCATAGATTAAGATATATTTCAACCTATATATATTACTATGTGTATATAACTTTATTATGTATAATCAAATATGTTTTTAATCTGTAATATTCGTTATAAAGCTTGGCTAGGCTTGAAGAGAATTTTCCTATGTAAATTGTTAAAAGACACTAAAAGTGCACACAACGAGGAATATATGTATTTAAAACAGGTCAAGTATGCAGGTGAAAGCAGCCTAGACAATAGACAGTGGAGATGAGAGGCGGCCAAGCGCGACGGGAGGTTCAGTTGCTATTTTCCTTGTTTCTTTGTAACTTTTTGGCGCTTTGCAGCCCAAGAGAGACACTACCAAGCTGTAGAGAAGAAGCTGAATGTATAGTAGTGGACTTTTACCACCAGAGGTCTTTAGTTTAGCGATCGTGAGTATATAAACCCGATTGTTTTGTATAGCAGATGGCATTCTTCATATATACTGCGAGTTGTTCAGATGAGGTAAAACTGCTGCCGGGATGCTGCTCGACGAAATACTGAATCTTGAAAATAGTTTTTAACTTTGAAATTCTGCTGCGTTTTAATTTGCTGTAAGGGACTTGTAATTTTCAGCTAACGTTCTATCTTTGAAAATTTTTTGCGTTTTAAGATGATGCATTCGGACTTGTAATTTTTTGAAATAATTCTTCGAACTTGGTTTATTTGAGAACTCGTAACTTTAAGATGAGTCGTAACAACTTTTTTGCGGTGGTTTGCCATAAGACTTTAAGTTGAAATCCGTAGCATTACACAGTTGCTGACGATGCGTCGTTCTGTAATTGGATGTGAAAGATTTCAACTTAAATATTGCTTTCTTTTAAATATGTTAACGTAAGGGGGGTTTCTTGTGGTAATCTAGGGTTAACCAAAACACAGGAGGTGAGACGTTAAATACCTTGAGCCATCACACATTCGAGACGACACGTCGTTCTGAATTGGATGTGAAGAGGTTATTTTACGTTCATATTTGGTTGGAGAATATCACTAAAGCGTATAGGACACTCCTGTGATCTTTGCTTGTGGGTTAGCTAGTAAATGAGACTGTTGCCAATCAGTCAGATGCTAAGCGAACTTGATATGCTTTTGAATAAGTTTAATTCCATAAAGACCCCTGAATGGAAACGTTCCACTAGCAGCAGTCGAGAAGCTTAACATATTGGAACGAATTTATACAATATATTCATATATATCTTAATGGATTCGTTGATTTTCAATTAGAGAGAAGAAAGCTATCAAATTATCTACCTGCGTGTTTACTTCCGGCAAATTAGAAATAGAATTCAGTATTGGTAAACATGATTTGAAAAACTCATTAACTGCCGTACGAAACTGGAGTGTACTTAAATTAATGACGTAGATTATTGGTGCTAAGACCGGTGCATATAGTGATAACTCAGCCTAGCACCTTTGTTTTGACAATCCGTTAGGTTTAGTTTTTAGAAGTACAGAAGATTTTAGTACGTTTTCGTAATAAATTGGCGCAGTACAAAGCAATTAAGTATTATACCTATCTTATCGTTCCACCATAGTAATTGCGAGAATCCCGAAATCTACCTATTCATTATTCATTACTATTCACTTATTACACAATGGCGGCGAACAAGAATGAAAGCAAAGATAACTACTAATAGCAAGTAAATAATTACTACAGTACATTTTATTACAAATTTTATTTAGACCCTAAAGTATAAAAAAAATGTCCTGATGGATCAGGGGAGTACACACGGGGACCTCTGGTTCCCTTACAATTTGTGTCGGGTGGTAAAACTTATGAGGCACTCTGCTTCTTTGCTGTTTATTTTTAGACTCAGTATCAATGGGGTGCAGAAGAAGAAAAAAAGGATTTAATCTGGACGCACGTTATGAAAGTAAATCCTTCCGAAAATAATGAAACGGTAAAAGCCAAATGCAGACTGTGTCAAAAGGAAATGGCAGGCCTTGTTGCTCAAATGAGAGAACATTTCAAGAAGTGTAGTTCAAATCCCGACCAGGACATTGGAGAATTTTCCTTTAGTGTTCCCATGCTTTGCGCTCTGAGGTATAGTCAGTCTTCTATCAAATTCAGTACCACAGTGTCCTTTGTATTCTTGGGCACCTTGGGAGGTAAAATCATCCGAGCGTGGGACTGACCACAACATCTCACTTCGTGCCGCTTGTGGAGAATATTTGGAGTGCTACCTCCACATCCCACCTGCGCCGTTTTTCATTCTGTCTATAAAACGTGTTTAAAACAAAAAACACAAAAAAATGCGTTTTAAACGTATGTTTTGTTCTTATTTTCTTTTAAAAACATGTTTTTGTTTTCAGCTCTGCTTAAAAATCCAGTTCAAACTTTAAAATTTTCAGGATGTTTCATGGTAATTTTAATGAAGACTTTTGGATCGCTTCAATAAGGGCAATTTTGTCCATTTAAATCTCAGTTTAGAACAGAACAAACATTTGTCAGTAAAACAAGCGTTATAAAGCATACGGGAGACGTCAGCCTGAGACGTCAACCAAGCGGCCGTGGCTCAGTGGTAGAGCATTGACGTAGCATTCGTGAGATCGTGGATTCAAAGCCAACTACCGACCATCCTGACAGAGATTTTCCCAGGGGTTTCCTCAGTCTCACCAGGCAAATGTCAGGATGGTATCTTTAATTTACGCTCTGATTGACACCTTTTCCCTCCCCTATCCCGGCCTGAGCCTTAGATGCTTAAAGTCCATAAATTCAAATTCAATTCCTGAGACTTCAGACAACTGCTTAGAGCTTTGTCCATCGACAAATCTTCCAGAGACGCTACTTCAATAGTTTCATCTCTTGCATGATGAAGTTTCGTATTATTTATTGACCCAGTTACCGTCAACTTTTTTTTTTTTAAGTATCAATGTCACTTGTATCCCGTGGCTTCTGAAGTCGACAATTAAAGTTGTTTTGACCAAGTTATATTGGTTTACAAGAAATTACGGAAAACGGAAATATATATTCTGATCTTCCCTTCCACAGAAAAACGTTCAGAATTCAGAACTTTTCTTTCTTCTTTTTTACTTTTGAGGAAGAAGCAAAGAATAAGTAATTTGAAATAAATTCTTTGTTTCTAAGTCCCACTCTTTTCTACAGCACAATGGGAAGATAAAAGAAGCTAAAAAAAAATCCGACCACCAGAAGAACAGGAAACTCAATTTAAGATTAAGACTAAAAGATGGTAAGTTCTTTTAAATTAGGTAACCTCCATTTTGAAGTTCCATTTTCAATCTTTCTGCCTTTTGGATAAATCTTTTCTCTTCTCATTTTCTTTTTTCTTTAAAGAATAATGCTCAATTCTTTCTTTCATTACGTTTAATCTTTCTTATTTAATGACCACTTGGAAAGATTTCAGTGCAGAGATAAAAATACTTGATGTCGAGAACTGACTTCTGAAATAGAATTCTGTTTCTTGTATTCCTACGCTGATTTTTTAATTAAATGTGATAGTTCTTATCCCACATAGCAATTTAGGTATAACTCAAAAGTAAATCAAACTTCACTTCACAAGTGCGACAACTTCATGCAAGCTTACCATATCAAGCTAAAAAAAAATCAAATAAGGTTGTACACTGTAGTTTACAAGAATCAAGGATGAAAGGACAGGGAAGAAGAAACTAATGTATTTTTTAAAAATAAAACATTAACCTGGATGGGAACCGAACCGAGATCATTTGGTTGGAATACTGATCCGATGCTGTACTCATGGAACCTACTACGCTTTCTCAGCGCTTTTTATAGTTAGTTCAATAGATTCACAAGAGAGAGCTGTAGTAGAAGGGTAGGAGTTACCGGATATGAACTGACAACGAAACATTCGTAGCACGTAATGGGACTTCGTCGCATCAAGACGAGACGGTAGTGTAACGAAATAAAATGCAATTAGATTTCAAGTTTAACAAGCTTTGTCGCATAACTGCTTATTCCAACAAGCATGAATTAGGTTAATTATAACAGCCAGTTGATCCAAGAAGCTTGTTTCGTGCTTGTTTATCAAGTCCAATACAGTATTAAGTCCAACAAGATCAAAACAAGTGACTTACAACCTTGTTACAAGCTGGCATGCTACGTGGGATATCACCTATCGTTGTTAGTAATATCGAGTATATCAAAAGTCACTACCTATTTCGGGTAATAGGGGGAGTTCGAATTTTGAATTTCTTTATTGTGTATGTGAACGGAAGGATGAAATTCCACGTAACCCCCCACCCCCGCGCGTTCCACTTTATCCGCTCCTCTCTTACTCCTGAATTGCAATTGCTTCAGCCCGTTTATTCCTGACGATCATGTGTTTTTGGCAGTAATTTAGATACAAGAAAAGGAGGAAATCTTTTTATACACTCACGGAAAAGTGTATTTGTGGAACACTATTTTCTAATTTATCGCACACTTATGAGATCGACAGGCAGCTATATCGTTACATTTTTGTGGGATTGCATGTGGCGAACTTCGGCATAGTTGCCTGTTAGGTTCATCATTGTAAGTTTAAAACAAATGTTTGTGAATACACTTTTGAGTGAGTGTACCAAATCTGGGGAATATGCTGGATGTGATAGATTTCTTTTTATCGAATTTCGTTTTATTTGTGTTTTGTTATGTTTAACACATGTGGCTTGGCATTATTATTGAGCAACATAGGAATCTTTTGCTAACCAAATATGTCTGTTTATCAGTGAATCATCTCCTGTATTCAGTAAAAGACTTCACAGAATGGAACCGAGGTAACGCTTTCACCAGCATTCGGATATCTGTGACATTTATGAACCTAAACAGTGCACCACGAGATCAACATTATCTTCTGAATAGTCAACTTTTACTTTAGACTTTTTTTTTTCGGAGATTAACCATAGTTCAGTCACTGTCCCGAACGTTTACTCTTGTGGACTGCATCCTCTACAGTGCGATCAAATATGGACGTCTTTTCGTTACGACGGAGAATTTTACTGAAAGTCTGAAACCGTTGTTATATCTGACGTTCTGTCGGTTCAAGTATGATCCACATATTGAGGGTCTTAACTTTAACAATTTGGTGAAGATATCCCAAGCGGTTGGCCTTTCACTGTTTCGACAAGTTGTCTGATGATGATACCAGAATGTCGATCCATAGATGCCTTCAGAGCGGCAATACTCATACGTCGTCCTGTTTTCCTCAACGTGTAGGCTCATGTCTGCGGAACGTACCGAGGAACACTACGTTCCAATGCTGCCTCCTTGCCGAATTCTTCGACCATATTACAGTTGATTTGTGCGGTATAACGACCAAGTTTAGACTCATGAAGCTGAATCAACCACAACTCACTCATTCCTAGTATGTTGTAGAGACTAGTTACTCCACAGGACTTACAACGTATTGATAGCGTGCAAGTGGAGTCATAAGTCACCCGCCAACTTGTATGATTGGTGCTACGATCGGGCTGTTATGTTAGCATTGTAGCCAGGTTGAATGTTGCAGCTCTGAAAATCGGCTCTTATTTTCCGAACGACCTGGTGAAATTAAAAGTTTTGAGATTCAGGAAGGAAACAATAAACACAAGAAAATACAGTATTAGAATCGTGGATAGTAAGCGTTATATGTATTGCTTATGAATCTTTACTTCTTATCCGTAAACATGATAGCGGAAATTATAAGAGCGTTATTGGTATCGTAACCTACGTGATGATAAGTCTACCGAATAAAAGTATGATTTCGCTCTGCAGGTTTCTGTTACTTTTCTAACTCGGAATCCACCATTATGGCGTGGCAGCAAATCGGCTAATATTAGGAAGCAGACACGAACCCTATATAGGTCATCCTCCTTACTAAAATTTCCCTAGGATTTCTCTAACTCTTCCAGGAGAATGCCGAGATAGCACCCAGGTTGCAGGCTTTGACTATTTATATTTCATCCCTTTTCCAAGCATTTACCCTTGCTTATCCTAAGGAACATCGAGTTAGACCCTCAATCAACCAAGAGGTTAGCACGCTCGCTTCCTGTACACGTGATTACGAACTTATATTCACATAATACATAAATATATAGTAAGAGAAGTGACAAAACTCACTATGTTCGTGACAAATTAGTTGGTTAAAGTAATTAATGAATTATTGACGATGCGACCTGTGCACTGCCTGCATTTCCTGCAACTATTCTTTACTAGATTACCAAGATTGCTTATCGACATACTTGAACTTGTTAATAGTCGTCAAAAGATGATAGGAACAATTATTTATTTATTTTTCTGTACTTTACGAAATAATATTTAATGAAAGTGTATAAAAAGTGTGTTAAACATTCACAAAAGCATGTTTTTTGGAAAGCAGTTTTTTATTATTATTTTTCAAAATAAGGCAGTTTGGTCTGCTGTCATGTGGGATTTTAGAATTTAAAATATTTCGATTTAAAATTGTTCTTAGTACCGTTTGGAACTACAAATTTAAAGACAGGATACTTTTGTGTGTTTTAGGTTGCCGCCATCCTGGATTTCGAAATAATAATAATAAAAAAAAAGATCAAAGCAGAATCGAACTTAGCCAAAATTTAACATTTTGGTTTGGATTGATAATCTTATTAACGTCCTAAACGAGCTGGTGAGTTCCTAAGGACCGGACCTACAGTTTTTGGTAAAGTGGACTCCTGAACTATTCCGTTCAATAGATCCTGGCGGGACTTGAATTGATTTTGGTTTTATAAATTGATTCGAATCAACTTACAAGTCTAAATTCCATTTGCAAGCGACGTCAAGGCAAAGGGATATGAAAAACAACTCGGCCAGGATCTAATTTGATGGTACCTTCGCGACATTAGTCTCATATGATTGATGAAGCCTTTGGATACATGTCAATCCGAATGGCCAGCCGGTTGCGTGAATCCAGGATCTATTGAAATGCAAAGACAATGTTCTACCAACTCACCCACGGCAGTATTCGATTTTAATTTATTTATTTATGGCCTTTACGTATTTATGGTTCAAGCTCCAATAGGGTAGGGAAAATAATTCTAGGATGAGTCAGCCAGATCTTAAATCGAATGTACCATCTCGGTATTTGCCTGATGTAACTGAGTAAAACCATGGCAAATGCTCAGTTACGATGGTCGGCTGCTGGTATCGGACTCAGGACCTATTGAATGTGAGAACAGAGCTCTACCAACTGAGCTTCGATCGCTCTGTACGGTTTTATTGAACTCTTAGGTCCGCGGTGTCTCAGTGATAGAGAGCTCATCTCTGGTGCGCGGGGGTGTATGTAGATTTGATCTCTGATCGTGCCAGGTGTGTTCTCTGGTGGAGATCACTGGGTGCGTTGGTTTTCTCGGGGTTCTCCCGTTTCCTCCCACTTTCTTCATACATCCAACATCATCCATTCGGCCTGAGTCAAAGTTGCCTAAGGGCCTTAAAATAATTTCAAATTCAAATTCGTAATGAACTCGCGGTGTGTGTTCATTTCCAGCGTGCCCATGTTCTCTATCACAAATTGAGCTCTTCAAGGAACAAAAAGATGTTATAAAAAGACCCAAGAGACAGGAAGACAAATATAATCTTAATTAATTTAGAGAATCTTGGATTCAGTTCTGCCTACGGCTTAAGCATATCTCCAGTCTGAAGGATGACGTTCCTTCGCGAGTACGTCTTCCATATACAAACAATTTAAAATATAACGACCAGGGTCTATGATTATATGTCGTATCATCCTGACTCGCCTGTAGAGACTGAGGAGAAACGCGGTAAACATCAGTCAGGATGTGTAGTGTGAGTAGGGATTGAACTCGCGCACGCTTCCAAGTGCCGACCAATTTTCGCAACATGACTACAAGGCTGGGAAAAGGAGACGGGAACAATAAATAATGCTGTGCTGGGAATTTAACCCAATACCTCTTGACAAAGTAAGTAAATCTTCCTCTGAAAATACATTTATTTTACGACTACTGCTCGTAATATGGTTATGGTGTACTTTTGGTTCTGAGATCACCTCAAACGGAAGTAACACAAAAATCCTTTATCCAGGTTAGGAGGCACTTTTGTGTATTATACGCAAAATGATACAATAATATGGGAAGTCTGAGTACTGTGGTTGCTATGACTACCATGGCCCCAGCCGTTGCTAGGCACCTGAGGACACCTGTCCCTGTTCAACCAGCGCCCTCGTTGCGAGTTTCACCTCTATTGCTCTGCCTCCACCTTCGATAGGAGCAATATTTTATTTATTTTACCTCGTTTTGCTGCTGTTTAATTCTCTCTGTAGTCTGCTGCCAGAGAAAGGTGGAGCGTTTTATACTACTTCTACACATGCGCCTCCAAGCGGCGCATGGAACATTCACGAGAAGTGACAAACATAGATCTCGTGTTGCCATCTGCTGTAAATTTTGCTAAGATTTAAGAATAAGAGAAGTGTTCCGCAGAAATTAAAAGAAAACACTTGAAGATGGAAAAGTTAACAGATACTCTTCTGAACCTCGCTACCGAGCCACCGTAGCTCAGTGGTAGAGCGTTGGCGTAGCATTCGGGAGGTTGTGGGAACGATCCCAGCGGTCGTCCATCCTGACTGAGTTTTCCCCAGGGTTTTCTTCAGTCACACCAGGCAAATACCGGGATAGCACCTTCTACATAGGCCCTGGTCGACACCTTCTCGAATCCTTTTCCCTCCCCTAACACGGCCTGAGACTTAGATGCCTAAAGGCCATACATTAATTCAAATTCTGAACCTGGAAAGGCTGGGACCAAAGATTTCGCCAGCATTTTCAGTTAGGGGATGTATAAAGTGAAAAGAAAAGACTAAAAAAGAAAAGCATGGGGCGCACGCTCATATACAGTACAGTCACTTTATAAATTCTTCAATTGGCGGGCCCCATGCTTTTCTTTCTAGTCAGGCATAAACAAAATTATTTTTTATTTTTAGTACGAATTGTTTGAGAAAAGTTTACTTTTAAAAAGTGATTTTATAATATTTTCCCCGAGTTATTTCGGTGTTCACATACTTTTTCTCAAGCTTATGATTTGTCACCCAAATCCTAAAGTGTTCTGCAACCAGTCAAACGCAACATCATTGCGGGCTAATATTTATTTAAGGATAAAGCAGTTCTTACTGAAAAAAAAAAATAGAATATACTTTTAATATACAAATATATGAATGTAACAGTGAAATATTGTATTGTCACTCGACTTACGTTGCTGTGAAAAATTTCATCAATGTATGACGTCGAGAAATGAGTTAAATTAACGTTGCAAGATTGGAGGACACTACGAAGCATTGTGAACTAAAAAAAGTATGTAATGAGACGAGAATGCATTATATTGCTTTCTCTCTCGCCATAAATTACTTTATAAATATATCACACAAGAGTCGCGGAATTGAGAACATCCTCCATAGTATACTTCTTAAGATTCTAAGTAAGAATTAATATTGGAAGAATTATAGGACAGACCCTTTATAACTAATTAATTACATGTTCTTTTTTCGTTTCATGAAAAGAAGCGATTTGCAGTAAGGGCGCTATTACACTATCGAGCTTGCGAATCAAGATGTTCGTCGAGGAAGTTCATCGACAGTGTAAAAGCAAAAAATACGTCGAGTTTGCTCATGGGTAGGATTGTCGAGCAAGCTGATCAGCAAGCTTGATAGTGTAATAGCTCCTTAAGTTGTATTTAGTCACTAGAGATCAAAGTGTTAAAACAGCAGAGCCACCTACCGTTAGTTTTGAGAAGTCCATGAACAGTTTATATTCGAACAAATACTCTTATTGTCTTTAATTATAAAATCTTGACACGGGAAAATCAGGTGCTTAGGGTAGGAAAAGAATGTGGAAAGGAGTAGAACAGGGCTTATCTTGAAGGTTTTTATCTCGGTATTTGTCTCGTGAGGCTAAGGAAAACCTTGGAGAAAACTCAATGAGGATGGCCGGCTGCTAGAATTGAACCCAGAACCTCCCGAATGCCTTACCAACTGGACTATCGCGGGTTTGTTACAGTACCGTAAAAATATGAGTTATAAGTTAGATACTTGATGCATGAATCTTTGCAAATAATTTTTTACTTTATGTTATATTATTTAAAAACAAACTAGACATACAAAAAATAGACTTGTCACGGACCATATAACAACATAATGAAGAGAGTACATTAAAATCTATTGATTATTTTTAATGGAGAAGTCTAACCAAATGAAAAGGACCTGTCGACTTAAGTCACTAGGTTAACAGCCGACAAAATCGAGGTTTATCTCTTATCTGCTTTCATTGAGGCTGTAGAGGAAATACTTAAAACAAAGAAAGCTAAGCAAATGAAAAGATCCTACCTCATTCAGAGTCACCAGATTAAAAATGGTTGTATGCTCGCTAAACTTAAATCTGAATTCAGTTTCTCTCTGCCTTGGTTGATGCACTAACTTGCGTTATGAACAGGGTGAAATATTTCAGAAGGCCAGAATTTTCAGTGGGGCACAAACGAGGTTATTATATATATGTATATTATTGATTCTACCAATCATTTGCTCAGTTTCCCGGACTTTTAGGCCAATTACCTAAAAGAGAAAATCGGCCGGGTATTATCATAGCAAATATTTTTTTCCCTTTATTTTAATTATTACAGTCTATCAATCAGAGGGTCACGGGGTCATGCGGATAAATTCTTGGACCGGGTCATCGGGTATATGCTGACCCAATGATCCGATTTTAGCCCGGTGACCCGGAGGGTGAAGCAGGGATTTCAATCTTTACTTATCATATACTCTTGCGTCTTTCTACTTGCGGTCACCAGAGCAAATACTCTGTCGGAAAGGCTATTCTGAAAAAAATAAAAATTGTGTTTGAAATATTAAAAAAAGGGATACAAGGATTAAAATCTTTTAAAACACTCAAGTATGAAATTCCCGCACATAGCTCACTTCTCAAAGAATCACTTATAATAATATGGATTAATTCTAATCACAGGAACAATACCGGCCACCGTTTCATGATTTTGTCACTGGGTCAATTGGGTCCAGATTCGATCATCGGGGGTCTGAGTTAACTCAGTCTGGTGATTTCGGTCAAGAGTGGGTCCCGAGTCATTTGGGTCAAGCTTTAGACCGGTTCACCTACGTTCCGGTCTGTGACCCGGTTTCAGTCTGCTCCAAATATCTCTAACACAAATTCGTATTTCTACTAATTTTGGAAGTGATGTTGGAAAATATTGGGTATGTGCAAAAGTTCTATTCATTTTTGGTTTGCATATAGAAGTGCAAACAACGCAAAATGGAACTTACCTAGGACTGTGCATAATCGCCATCATAATCCATGGCCTCTTGCCATTTTTTGTTAAATGAATTCCATGCAAATACAAGTCCTGAGGTTTGGAGTCGAACAACTGTTGTACGGCAGTTTCCACATCCGGAATTGAGTGGTATAAGTACGAGAATAGAATGAGAAACGAGGTCCGTAGCGGGTAAAACTGGAAATTAATAGTAAGTAAAACGGTGTTGATAGTGAAACAGCGATTTTTTATAGTAGAGTTATCTGCCAAACACAAGTAGTGGAAAACATGCAATGAATTGTTTTAAAGCTTGCTGTATCCCTGATGAAGTACGCACTTGAATTTATAAAGTATTTTACATATAAGGTGAACTTTCGTTGGGATATTTTATACCGTAGCAGAAAAAGGACTTCTATTACGTTTTTGAAGGAAGGGATATTCGTCTTAGATATGGAAATTCTAGAATGCCTAATAATGATTTAATTTGTGTAGTGTATGTATCTACAACTTGGTAAAATTTATAAGTGGATGGTTTACACTGCTCATCTCGTTTGTATGGTGAATTGCATCATTAAAATAATAATTACAAGTTATCATCACCTTTTTTTTTTTTTTTTTTTTTTTTTTTACGATACAGCGCTTTCACATCATATTTGCTTGTTCCAAAGAATAGGCATGAAAACATCACGAAAAAAGATCTACAATTGCATAGGATCCCTGCAAAGTGACACTGATACACTTACACGAAGAACATGAAGCAGCGTGAGTATAGTTTTGTGAATGATTTCTACGGAACATTGATCCAAAAATCGCATAATCGGGATAACTGTTTATGTTGGATGAGGCATGATTCTGGTTATCGGGTTATGCGAGCTCAGAGAATACACGTCACTGTTTTGGAAGAAAATAAGCCCACAGAAGTTCTATTACACGATGCTGAAATTAGGTAATGTATGGAGTGCATTGTCGGCTAGTTGAATCATACTAATACGGTTTAATAAGTCAGTCAACTCTCAGCGTTACGTGGGTTAATTTTCCAATGTCTTTGTCAATCAACTCACACAAAACGAATTGAAGGAAGCCTAGTTTCAACAGGATGTCGCTACAGCCCACACAGCGACAGCAACGCTTGAGCAAATTCAACGGGTCTTTCCAAATGAGAGGATCATCCATCAGCAGAGAAACTGCTTCAGCCTCGGCCTCCGCGCTGTCCTGATCTCTCTGTGTGATTTTTATCTTTGGGGTAAACTCAAAGGAGAAATGTAGATGACCAAGTCTAGAAACATACACCAGCTGAAGGAAAACACCACCGCTACCGCGGCTATCTCACCAGATAAACCTATGAGCGTATTCGCAACATGCACATCATACTGTATGCGTGTCTCATTGTTAATGGGGGACACTTCCAACATCTTCTTTAGCAACATTGGTTTTAGTTCCTTTCCATCTTTTGGGTGTTTTCCACACTTCGACTCTCAACTTAACAATTGCTCTGTTTTTATTGTATATTGAATATATTTTTTCTATTGTTATACTCTCTGTCGCATGCTCTAATCAACAATGGAATCACTGTTGCTAAGAAATATTTGTCATTTTTCGGAACAAATGTGGTTCCGAATAGACGTCTTGATTTGTCAGCAAGATCCTCACTGGCCTCCTTGATGTTCTAGTCCTCGTGGGCGAACACCATGTGACGCCAGGAGGTGCTCGTCCGACATTTCAAGATGTCTTCCCCAATTCGGTGCAGCCGGCTGCACCAAACAGGTCGAAGATATTGGATTGGGAGCAACAGCGGGAAGGGGATCACCGCCCCAGAAAATAAAACCCGCTGCAAAGATACCTCAACATGAGATGTCTTCTCCCAGTGCAATGTAGACTAGGGCGGTGAGGGCCTACTGTTACAGTATACTATGAACTATCCGGAGAAAACACTAAATTGTTTTGGTAAGCGTGTGTTCTTCAATAGTTCATAGTAAAAGGCATCTTCTATTAGGCCCGGCAAAATCCCAGTAGATGCCTTCCAAAATAACAACGGAATAAAATTGCTCCTTCGTCTTTCTTTCTCTTCCTCTTTATATCTTCTCTCTCTCTTGCTCTCTTTTTCTCTTTCTGTCTATTTTTATCACTCAAGTTAATTACAATTGAATTAACTGAACTAAAAATTTTCATCTTACTCCGTTCCAACATTCCGTGGGGAAATTATTACTCCTTCTATACGAAGATCTTCTATTGATTTAAAGAGGGTTTCAACCTTTTTGAGGTTGTGAGCATAGCTTGTTTTAGATGTGCAGACATTTGCAAAATTGAAAAACTTGGGTAGGCTAAATTTTATTTTTGTATAGGTCATTTTGGTAACTATGGAATTAAGCCCATCCTGATTATTCAAATATAGTCTAATGATCTTTCAAAATCCACAAACATTCATGTTCCAGGCGGAATTTGAACCTGAAATCTCACGAACAGTTGCAAAGTTGGATTGTAAGAAAAAATCGGGATGAAACACATATAAAAAGATATACAAGTAAAATTTTAAACACACCCAGAGAGAAATTATCAAAAAGAAGAGGAAGTAAGGCAGTCAAAGTATGAAGATTATACAGACTTATAGCGAAAGGGCAAGGTATTGGGAAAGGGGGAGAGAGAACATATAGAAAATTTAAGAAAGGAAAACGTAGAGAAGGAAATGTGGGAGATGAAATAATAACTCACACATTTTAAGAAAATTAAACATTGAGATATCAGCGATTTCGAGGGTACTTTGCACCTACCTTGTATCTCAAAAGCGCAACTTCGCAGGAGAGGAAAAAGATCTCCAACGTTCGTGCGTGGTAATAGGAGGCGGCGCTGATTCCACTAGTGTCCAAAATTAAAGCAAATTTCTAAAAGTGATAAATAATTGTTTTAAAACGTCGTATGATATCTATGCAGGGTCAAAAACATATTTCTATCCGTTTTAATGTAGAAAGACATAGTTAATAGTAGAAACGAAGGGTTGGCGCTAGTATAGCAAGTGGCTGCAGTCCTAGGCTGTAAAAATGACGTCTACGAAAGTATACAAAGGTGTTGATTATCAGTGTTTCTTAAAGGCAGATGATACCAATGATTCTGAGCAGCTTAGAAATGACTAAAAGACGACTCTTAAATGACAACTCAGAGTGAATTCCTCAGTGGTTAATCGTCCTTGGAGACTGTTAATTGACCCTGAAGACACGTCCAAAAGACCGGTCAAGGACACCCAAGAGTTATATCTCAAAGCGAAGATCGTTATTTTATGATAAAAGCCAGGCGCCACAATTGGAGTGGCATCAGTTAACTGGCATCAGACCACGCTGCTGCAACAGGAAGGCAGCTGTCTCGGAAAACTGTGGATAGAAGGCTGGAGGAAAGATGATTGTATGCAAGGTGACCGGTAGTTTGTGTGCCTTTGAATGCTAATCAGAAAAGGAAATGTTGTCGAGATCACAGTCATTTAGCAGATTATAATTGGACCTTCGTATTATTCAGTGATGAGCCGTGGTTTACTCTATTGTCTGATTCTCGACCGTGCGTCATCTGGGGAGAACAGGAAACATGATATAATCCTTTCAAATCATCGAACAGGATCAATATGGAAGTGGTGGGGTGGTGTTGTGGGCCAGTATTAGCAGCACCTGAAGGACGCCTCTACGCCAAACAACCAGGGTGAATGGACAAGGCAAAACTGCTACCAGATATCGCGATCGGATTTTGACAGTACATTTGAGAGAGTTTCGGCAGCATATGAGAGAATTTTTTCCCGATCGATGACAATGCCCGCCCTCGTAAAGCTGTATTGATGGACAACTTTTTTTGAAACTGGAACTATTGCTCTTTTATACTGGGTAGTGCGTTAAATCTAACTGAACAAGCTTGGGACAACCTAGCAAGGCGAGTTGCTTCGCAATCACGGCCACCCATCTCATTTGATGCTCTCATAATAGTTGCGCATGAATAATGGGAGCTAACAGCTAATGCCACAAGATCTTGTCGCGGCACCTGTCCGTACTATGTAGCATTGTTGTCAGACTTGTATCACTGCTAGGGGTGACCATATACCCTATTGAGCATCATTTTGGCGGTTTCTCAATTTATTTTGCTTTCTGATCTTATGGTCTGGCTTGTATCCGTTTGTGATATTGCAACCATGATATTGTGATATAAAATGCTGTTTCTTTGCAGTTTTGATTTCGTTGTATACCCTACTCATGCATACCTTCGTGTAACACCAAGTGTTTCAAGAAATATATTACTTCTATGAAGATTGATTCGTTTTGCTTTAATGTTGAACACTAGTGTTGTTTCAAGCTCATAAATCAGGTTCTATTGCACTTATTAACATAAGGGTCAGCGCATTATGAATGCCGAATATTTCTATACACATTAATGTTAAGAACCGAAAATTACATATTTTTTTAGATACGAGGTAGGGCCATAGCTGTGAAGTACCATCAATTTGAGCTTTGACTTCCGATATGGTATGGATGATTATCCGAAAGAACTGTAGAAATAACAGACATGACCAATTAGGAGCAGCAGACGTTACAAAGACTTTCCTCATCTTAACTAGCATCTTCCAAGCGTAAAAGGACATGTAGCAGCAAAGACGTTACCCATTAGACAAAACACGAAATCCATTAGATATTCTTCAGTAAAGCCGACTCTGATTTGTAGATTAGTTCTAAATAGCATTATCGGTAGATAAAATACAAACGCGTGATTTACGCAACTCTTCTTTATTGTAACGCATACTCTAACCCGAAGACGTACACCGATACGTCCACATACTACGGACTACCATGACAGAGGAATGTAACTATGGACTTATTCACTATCTACATGATTATAACAAAAACGCATCAGAGTGTATTTAAACAGCGCGCTCCATGACAACCGGATGACGTCATGTGGGATAGACAAGTGTTGCAAGGTTCAAATACAACTAATGCTAACAAATAAATAAAAGCACTAAATGACCATCCGAGCAATTTGTTATGGTAATTTGTACGAGCAAATCAAATGTGAATACGGATAGTTTTTAAACTCATGAGTTCCGTTTCAAATCTCTGTCCAAATTTGATGGTCAGATTCAAAACCCATAAGTTTGATTAGAACATTAAAGTTGAGACACATCTGGTAGATGAGAGTATGGGTATAACCATACTCAGCATGGTTATAACTAAAGTGCGGATCGATATGCACTAAAACTTACCAAAATATGCACGAAAAAGCTTAAGAACATGCATTTAAAATTGCAACATATGCATTAAAGGACATATAAATTAATCTAATAACGAGATGGACGTTTTATTCAACGTTTCAAATATGTTGTACACAATAAATTTTACTACTGCACATATGAACGTTTGCTGTTACAGCCAATTACAATGAGCTTTTCAATATTTTCTGAAAGGAATTTTTTACGTTTGTCTGAAAGTATGTTTATGTAAATGGAAAATGTTCTTTCAGTGTCACAAGTTGTAGCTGGACAGAATTTTAGAGATGCTATTTCACTTGCAGGGTGTTATCCAAATACTTGAGATGATATTCCACTTAGCACTTCATTTACGTTCCGTAAGAATTTCAATCGTGAGTTTCTTGCTATTACTGAAGTTGTCTTTTTTTCAAAAGCTACTGAGGGGGGGGGGGAATCTCGAACCTTTTTAGCACCTGAAGATTTCGAGTCGGTTCGGTAGTGCAGTGGTAACTTCGTGCATATGGTCCTCGGTTTCCGTAAAAATTGTTATTTTCATACACTATTCCGTGGTTTGGATTCCACATAAAACTGAAAAACCTGCCCTATATACCTAGCCGCCCTACACATTGCTGAAAAGGACGTTAAGCCGAATACTTCACCGTGATTTGGAATATTTTCTAAAAGCTTCTATTGCCTATCTGCATTGACAACCCCTCCCACCCCGAATGTAAAGAAAGTTTGGATTTTAAGGTCCTTATGCAACAGCAAGGTTATAAGGTTATAAAGGACGAGACCTACTACCTACAGCTTAAAGTGGGATCTGAACCACTACTTGGTTTGAACCCGAGATAAAGTTTGTGTTTCCCACCGGAAATCGAACCCGAAACCTCTCGATTACAAGGCGGAGAGTCTACCAACTCATCCACGCGGGACACCCCTTCCCGAAAGCATGCCTGAAAGAGACACCGAAGTAAAGCACCAGAAAATCCTATGCAACGGCGGCCCCGTACACTTTTATAGCATCTTACAACTTCGAGTGAAGTTTCCACCTCAGTCGATTTTTGTTAGAAGAAAATCTTGCTTCCCTTTCCACGCCACAGGGGATTTGTAACAATTTTTACAAATACCTGGCGAATTTCACGTTCGATTACTCAAAAATGCAAAAGAAAAATTGATTTAATTGGAAGGTAAATTATGTTTTTTTTCCTTATATAAAAATATACCAAATAAACAATAAATACTTTTACAATAAAGGCTGAAAATTACATTTTTACATCTGAAATTCTTGAGTCAAGTAACCATCCAATAGTTATTTTATTTGCATTTCTCGCAAATATGCCTGTATGCAATAACGTCTTCAATATGCATTATTCATCAAAATATGCAATTATATGCACTATAAAACTTCGTATTTCGACCGCTAGACATCTAAAACAAACTTTAACCATGTAAGCATATCGATATCATATCAGAAAAAGAACATCCAAATATATGCAAGAATCCGCACACGTAGTCGCAGACTCATATCCGTTGGGGTTCGTTGAATGTTCGCTTTAACAAATTCAAAAGTTCACGTAAATCATGTATTACTGTGATTCCAGATCATCAATGTACACTGAATATTAAACTGAATTTATTTCAATAATTATATTTATTCTACCTACTTTATTTCTAACAAACATTACCCAAACTTTCAAGTCTAAACTGTATCAAAACTCAACAGTTTGAAAATACTCAATCTGGACTTTCTGAATGTTCCTTATAATGTTTGTGTACGTGAGTTCTCTGCTAGAGGGCAGGTGCAAAGCGTTTTGTATCCGGCTGTCTATTAACTGTGATATGAATATTTATTAGTTTAAGGGCTACATATTATATTTATTTCTTCAGAGGAACTTACCAAGAAATTACTGTAAGTAAACATATTTTCTATTAATCTACACCACGGTAGTAAAGTCAGAACTCAGCAACATTAAAGCAATAATAATGTATTTTCTACACATTTTACTTTCATTAATTTAATCTTAGCTGAATTCTTCTATTTCATGCTAAATGGCAGTGGGTTTTCCCGCCTTTTTCGTTTTACGTCAATTATTCAAAATTCCGTGCAGCTAAATAAAATTTAATAGCTAAATAAGTTTTAATAAAATATTAATAGTACCGGCAAACTCAGGATTGTGTGCAGACACTTTGGACACATTATTCTGTCTCAAAAGTTTCTGCACAAGTTAAATTTTGTTTACCTGCAATGAATTTTGAATAATTGACGTGAAACGAAAAAGGTGGGGAAAACCCACTGCGATTCAGCCTTAATCTACATCGAAGAATATAACGATAAAGGAAATAAATTTAAAAATCCAAAATTCACATAACCATTCTCTGGATGAAAGACGATCCACGTGAACACAAAAGTAACCAAGGAGACAAAAGTAAATTGACGAGGCTGTTTCTGTTCCATAACAACCGAATGAAACCATCTCTTGACAGAGATGTGGAAAACTTAGGAGCTTATGGAGAAGAAATAAGATCACAGAAATGATGGAATTCAGAAACGTTTTTGTCTCATTTAATTTGATGTATTCCATATTTAGGTGTTTC
>JAGDQP010014034.1:0-46197 GCA_022664845.1 Lepisma saccharinum
TTCCTTATACATCTTAAGGATCTCTTCAAAATTACATTTATTATTAACTGATGGAATAGCCTATTAGTTTCCATTTCCTTTATATTGTAAAGGTCTTATTTACCAAAGTCTTTGTGTTTTATTTAAAATTCTTCTCTTTTATGTCCACCTATGATACACCTTCAACTTCTTGACATCTGTACCATCTAATTCCTTTTGGTAATGGAAAACTTTCTCCACTCTATTCCGTTGATATTCTTCCAACAATTCCATTCTTCTAACTAAAACATTATATTCGCTTGATAAATACTCAAATATTAAGTTCAGATATTTATACTCAATTTCATCGAGTTTATCATTATTTGTTTCTTGTTCTTTATTCGTCTCTAATATAAGACACCATTAATTTTCGCTTTCTCTTCTTCCTTTTACTTGTCTTTTTGTTTTTGACCAACATTTTAGGTTTCTATCCTTGACTTACTATCTTCCGAATTGCTTCTCGATCAACTGTTAGTTCCGAAGTAATTACTTTGTTGCTGATTTGTTGACATTGCTCTGTTTTTACTCAACAGTCGTTTCAGTTACTAATAGCATTTCATCAGTCCTGATCTTCTGAATTACACATATTTCATTGGACACTATCACTTTCATTTTCACCATCTCAGTTCGTTTGATTACTGTAGTAAGTTGTTCCTTTAATTTCATTTCAAATTTCATTTTTTGCACTTCCTGTTCTTTTCTTTTATATAGAATTTCTTCCCTCCAAGTAGGTTTCTGTAGGTCATTGTTATCCACACTATGAACTTCCCCTGTACTACTTTCTTTCGTCTCCACTACACTTGTGCTATATTCCATGACTAAGTGTTGTACCTCTACTTGACTTTCCTTATCATCTGTAATACCTTCCTTATGACTGGCCTGTAACTTTTTGTAAAAGGTTTCAAAACATCCTACTAACTCATTTCTTTTCTTAACATCCCACACAATTTCTCTTTCTACCTGTTCCTGTTTTAACTTCCGAATACTTTATTTCCATCTTTGCAACTTTTCTTATCTTCCTTCCATCTTTGCAATCTTATCTCATCAATTTCTTTCCATCTTTGAAACTTTTCTCATCATTTTCTTTCTGCCTTTGATCCCACTTTTCTAGGAACTCATTCAGCATTGAACTTGTAACTACTCCTGTTAAACTTTAAACTTTATTTTTATATGGGCCAGTCTAGTAACTTTGCGTCACAATACGCCTTTACCTGTTAAAATCCACACACATGCCCCTGCCGGGACTCGAACCCGGGACCTTCGAGCCGATAGCCTACCACCGCAGACAGCTCGGCTACCCGGCCGGCGTAACTACTCCTATGTTAAACTGACTAACAACCTCATTACTTTTGGGATCCATTCCTCGATTTTTATCATTTGCTTCGCTGGCGAGATCGGAATTCACTGTCCCATGCTTGGTATTCATTATGTAATTATTATCAGTAATAATAATAAGATGCTTTCTTCGGTATTCCACAGAATCCAAGACTCTTTGCTAATATTCGGGTATCAATAGCACAATAAGTAGTATTAGCATACTTGTACTTAGCCAATACGTATCATTGCAAGTTATAGTGTAAGAATTTGCACAGCAGTTCCACAATTCTTAATAATCCATAATTAAAAGTTCCTTTTAATAGAATCAAAACATCCTTTTAATAGAAACGTTCATTTTTAAGATCATTAACTTTGAGTTGCCATCCTTGTAACAAGCTATTCCGCTTAGATCAGGGCTATAGTTAAACATGCACAACCTAACTCAGAAACCAACATAAATACGCAGGTCCTGCTGAAATTAGGACCTAATAGTTTATAAAGTTATCCCACTTGAACAAGAAAATCATAATTATAAGATTTCAGGCAACGGGCAATCCTGATCAAAACAATGTAATGAAACTCAACAGAAACAAACCTTATTGAAGTTAAGGCTTAAGCTGCACCATTACAGTCCTCACACAGAAGTGAATAGTAAATTATATATATATATATATATTGGCGTGTCAGAAAATAGCAGTGTCTTAATACTATTGTTCCTCGGGGTTTTTCTGATTCCTTTTCGTGTGAAATGAAAATATATGAAATTTCAAGACTCTAAGTTAACATTTGAGTTTGCCTCTATGGGCTTTATTTTTAAAGAAAATACGTAATTTTTCAGTTCATCGAATTTTTGTTTTCAATGCTTTCTTTGTATTGGAATTATTTTTTAGAGTTCTTAAGTCTTAAATTAGAACAAAGTTGCACATAAAATATATCAATTAAAATAGCAGTAAAATTAATTATTAAATAATGAAAATGGAATAAAATCAATCCAAATACACAGAATTAAACTTTATTTTTGCACTGATTATATACATATATATTGATATAGTAGATCAAATAAAACTAAAGATGATGGATGTGAGGTGCTGAAGTGATTGGTAATTGAATTGGTTAGGCGTAAGAGCTGCTCGTTTACACTGAGTGATGGTCCGAATCCACTTTGATCTCAAGGAAGAAGGTTATATTTGTATAGGTGGGGATGTAAGCGATTCACCAGGTTTTTCTCAAGGATTTAACTCACAGTTGAAGTGAACTGGATGGGTCTATATGATGATGCTGCATTGCGTGGTTTATGAAGAAACATGAGAGATATAGATGTTTTCCAGGATATCGGGGAAACCCGTGCAACTAGGATAAAGCTGAATATTGTTGCTAATAATTTCAGATTAGAAAGGAGAGCTTCTTTGATGTGTCCATATTTAATACTGTCATGCCAGGAGCGGAGTTACGTTTATGGACTATAGTGCGGGTATATTTCCTCAGGGCTGATTGGTGCAGTAAGTTTGTGTTCAGGCAAGATTTAATGATGATTTTGCTGTAAGTGAGGCAATTCTATGTTAAGACGATCAGCTGGGTGTCGTCTGACTGGGTTTATGGGTATGGCGCATGTAAAGATGTCCTGGAGGAATGTTGCTAGAATATCTGCATTTTTCCTTGTCCTTTTAGAGTACTTGGTTACTTTGTAATCTGTAGGTAATTCAGATGTGGATAAAGTGGTGAACGTAGCAATAAGACAACAGCAAGATTCAAAGTTTGGTGGTGAAAGAAGGAAAATTTGTTCTCCTCAACGAGAAGGGTGAGTTTGGGTTCTTGTGAGGACGTTGCGTTAAATGGATAAATCTCAACGTTAAAAAATTCTAGACAAGGAGTGTTAAATTTATTAGACTATTTTTATAGTTGATATCTGAGGGTCACTCCGGAAGAGATTGGAGATTTTGAAGTAGATCAATATGGTGGGGAGGGTACAACTAAACAACTTAAGGAAGGTTGGGAGGTTTTTTGTAAAAAAAAATAATATGATGGATCAGAAACACCAACTTTAGAGAATATGAAAGCATTGATTAACAGCAAATACAACTTGTGTGTCAAATATCTCTAATTCACTTTGAGAGTGAACAAAAAGAAAAACTTGTATCATTTATACGGGAGTTAATACAAAAGTAAACAAGGAGTAATATCGGGAAAATTACAAAATGCTCTTAGGTTGTAGAAATAAGCATATAAGATAGCGGTAAAGTACAATTTGAAATCGTACATAAAGGAGTATATACTTTATGAACAGAGGCATAAAGAGATAAGGAAATATGTAACATGACATGTAAAAGAAAGGGAATCAGATTACGAAGAAGATAAGAAATAAAAAGAGGTAAATAAATAAATAGGAGTATCAGATGAAAATATTTTTTTTTCGTTTGTGGGTAAATTGATTAATACTATTCAATATGGCGAAATCAATTAATGTTTAATAAAACTAAATGAGTTAATGAATTTATATAATAATAATTATGTATGAATTAATATTATTGAAAAAAAATGAAATTATATTATAATTGATGATAAAGTAGTGAAGTAAATAGGATGAAATGGAAAATATTAAAATAAATCTACAGAATTATTTGATGCATATAAGCATAATGTTATGAAATATAGAGGGTTAAACTAAAGAAATGAAAGTTATTTAGACGAAATAAAATCAGTAATTAAATATATATATAAAACATTATCTGATAAAAAATTAAATTTTATAAATAGATCCAGGATTTTTTTTTATTCGTCGGTGGAGAAGCTTGTGCTATGGTTACATATCTGTGTAATGGAAAGCATCGTCATTATATCTGAAATGGAAAGCAATTGTATTAAACTGTATTATATTGTAGTTAGGATGCAAAATCCAGATATGTATATTAAATAATAATCTATGACAATGACGTGACTAATCCTACATAATGAATTTTATATCTCATTAATCTTGGTAAAATAAATTATATCAGATTTGTAAGTATGAAACCGGAATTTGGGCATTAGCTGTCACTTTGGTTACCGTAAAACTGCGTCCTTGGCGCCACTTGCTTGTTTTGACTGCTGATAAAGATTTGCAACTTACAACCAGACAAGTTTGATGTCATAGTGTGGTGTTTAATAGCGTTGAACATGGCGCAATTTGTATATACAAACTACGATGTGCGGACAGCATTGATTTTTTGTTACCTTTTGAAGAAACCTGATGCAAAATCGCATCGCATGCTTGTCGAATTGCAAGCTTTGTTGGATGAGGAAGACGCTCAAACGCAACAACAACTCACAGATCAAATAAATGTGATACGAGAAGCAGTTTCCATACGTTTAAAAGCCATGGGCAAGATTCAGAAGGTGGGAAAATGGGTTCCATATGCATTGACTGAACGACAGCAGGAAAACCGAAAAATCACTTGCGAAATTCTGCTCAGCGGGTACAACAGGAAATCATGTCTCCATCGAATTGTGACTGGTGGCGAAACGTGGATCTATTTTGAGAATCCTAAGCGTAAAAGATCATGGGCAACTCCAGGAGAACCGGCGACATGGACTGCAAGACCAAATCGCTATGGACGGAAGATAATGCTTTGTGTTTGGTGGGATCAGAAGGGAGTGATCTATTATCAACTGCTGAAACCTGGCGAAACCGTTAATACCCAACGTTACCGACAACAAATTATCGATTTGCATCAAGCTTTACGTGAAAAACGACCAGAATATGACCAAAGACAACATAAAGTGATTGTGCTTCACGATAATGCAGCAAAAACCGGTCAAGGAAACGATTGCGACGTTTGGCTGGGAAATCCTTCCGCATGTGGCTTACTCACCAGACTTGACGCCTTCCGAATTTCACTTATTTACATCCATGGGACACGGAGTTGCTGACGAGCGCTTCACATCTTACGAAAATGTACGAAAATGGCTTGATGACTGGTGTGCAGCACAAGAGGCACAGTTTTTTGGTCTGTTATCCACACAATGTCGGAACGGTGGCAGAAATGTATCCCTAGCGATGGCCAATACTTCGAATAAAATTTTTCTTAGCATTGTCATCCAATTACTGTGTCTTTTATGTACATAAATTCCGGTTTCATATTTACGCACCTGGTAATAATACAAACAAATTATAATTACAAATATAAATGACAAGTGTGATTTAGAAATGAAACGTTATATAATAAAGGTGCCTTATTTGGGAAGAAACTGAATTAAAGCTAATGTGTAGGAAATCTAAATGATAATTGAATATATTGGCTTCATGAAGATTTTCTGATTTATTATGTGAAGTGATGTTAAAGATGCTTGTAGGGCACAGCTGTAGTTATATTTTTTCTGGTTTTAAATAAATTATTGCTTCTGCTCTTACAAGCTAATGCCTTTCTATTGTTGATATCTTTAAGTATTCTGATGCAAGCTGCAGAGCTGCTATACTCTTTAAGTTTATTTATGAAAACAGTCATGAGTAAGAACTTTACGTAAATATATCTTAGTCTCCACTACAGTACGGTGAGTGCAGATTTGGAGCACTGCACTTTTTCCTGGGATAAATTTACGTTCATGATATGTTATCAGAATCCATCTCAGCTCCAAATTACTAGAACTCACGCAGATGAAGAGGCAACCTGCGATTTCTACGAGTCGATCATTAGAGTATGAGCCTCAAAGACATGTGTATTTGAATAGCAAAGATATTAATATAAAGACAACTTACAATTCTAGACTGATCGATTTTGGTAACACGTGAAGAGTATAAGAGTGGCAGTTACAAGGTTAAGTTAATTTGACTTTCTT
This sequence comes from Lepisma saccharinum, assembly GCA_022664845.1. Lineage (NCBI taxonomy): Eukaryota > Metazoa > Arthropoda > Insecta > Zygentoma > Lepismatidae > Lepisma > Lepisma saccharinum. Next base: position 6,148 of record JAGDQP010014034.1, read on the forward strand.
TTGTACACTAATGACAACTGGTGAAACAGAGAAACGAAATAGACTCGGACGGTAGAATCGTCAACAATATTGCTAGTAATAAACTCATAATAAATCAAGATTCCTATATTGGCCACGAATATTAGCAGTAGAAACATTAGTTGTAAATTCTGAGCAAAAATTTATAAAATGTATTTTTATTTACCAAATAATAGTACTGAATATACTCGCTAATAAGTATTAATCTGAACTTTTCGTTCCTCTTCCTGCTCGGTTGTAAGTCTTCGCATAGTACGTGGTGAAATTTCTCTTCGGACTTGTTCGTTCTGAAAAAGTCAGTTAAATTTAGGCATCTTTATGGCTCAGGCTACGAACAAGTAAATGTTGGAGTTTCCATGTTAATTGTAAGTATTAATATTTTCCTAGGTTTCTGTATTGGTGAACAACCAACTCTTTCATTTCTATCTAGATTGGTATAATTTGTAGACTGCATTATTATCGAATGTTTGAGCTTAGGTCTTACAATAAAATATGTTATATCCCTTCTGTTGCTATTTCCTTTCCTTTGTTACATTTTATTTTTTCTCTTCACAGTATCCGTGACCCGGCCTTCCATGTCAAACGTACAGCGTGCAGGAACATAATGGAAGCTACTATATGATGTAACTAGTTGCAGTTTGCCTCTGTTTATTTCACTGACTTCGCTTCTTTTTATGTATGTGGTGCAATAATTCTTATGTGTAGCTGAAATTAGTAAAACTAAGAATGTGGATTATTTCTACATTAAATCACACTTCGTTTACAATCATAACACTGCAATTGAACACACTTGAACATACTGACTTTGAGCAAGGTAAGACTGCTAAAAGTGAGTTCAGTGATCCGTCAAGAACAAATGACGGTAGTTGTACAAATAATAACGTACCAAATAAGCATTTTCTAATGTACTATATGAATGCGAGATCACACAGAAATAAAGTATGTGAATTCTCTAGAAACTTTTCAATAAACAATTATGACTTTGTAGCAATAACAGAGACCTAGCTATCTTGTGATAATTATGATTCTGATTTATTTTATAATATATACATGGCTTACCGTAGAAACGGAGACTACCAAAATAGTGGGAAAACAACAGCGGCAGGGAGCTTGCTGGCAGTTTGGGGCCTGGAAATCACTCAAGTAGTTGTTACTGACCAGGATCCACAATGTATTCTCGTGAGAACAGTGATAAATTCTAAACCGCTTTACATACGTATGTGTTGTGTATTTAGAATCAAACTCTGATATTTCATTGTATGACTATTGTTTTCATTTTATTGAAATTAATTGCACAATAGGTAGCACTGCTCTCCTCGTCGGTGATATAAACCTCCGCTCCATTACCAGCAAAAGTTTTGATTTGGTTTAATCAACAAATAAATGCCAGAGTCTATATAATTTTATGTTATATCATGACATGGAATCACATAATAAGTTTTCCACGCGTTCGATCACCTAAACTCAGAATCAAGAGAAATATACTAGGGTTCAATTATCAGAAAGTGAATTATGTATATCTCTATAATGAATTAGCTAGAGTAGAATGGCAAAATTAAAAAAAACATACGGATGTGAATGAAGCAGTTGATGAGTTCTATAAAGTAATTTATGCAATAACTCAAAAGTGTATTCCCATGAAAAACCCAACGACGAAACTTTCCCTTGCTGGTTTACAAAAAGTATAATAGACAAAATAAAAATGAAATGGCGTCATCGCATTAAGTGGCTTAAGGGGACGGAAACGACCGATCATCGATATCACTATAGCGAGTACTACAAACTACGTAAGGAAGTGAAGCGGGAAATTGAAAAAGCACCAAATGCTTTTATTTCTAATGCTGAAAATAATATCACACAAGACTTACAGCACTTCTGGTCCTATATCAAAAGCAAATTACGATATCTTATCCAATACCCATGCTATATGAGGGACAGAACCTGACTGGCAAAGATGATGTAGCCAATGCTTTCGCTCAGCATTTCCAATGTATTTACAATAAATCTTCCTCAACTAAAACAACTGAGAATATACTGGATGCCTACTTGCAGGAGGAATGTCAGAACTTATTCCACGTTTTAGAAATAAGTATAAGTGACATTCAAAAGGCCATACAAAAACTGAAACCGAATAAGGCAGTTGGGCCTGATAATATACCAGCTTATATTGTGAAGGGTTGTAGTGATATTTTTAAAGAACCGCTACATACGTTATTTAATTTATCAATAAGAACAAGTGTCTTTCTGGATATGTGGAAAGAATCAATTATATGCCCAGTTCCGAAAGCAGACAATAAAATTAAGTCGACAACTGTCGTCCAATTGCCATATTGTCAAGGTTGCTAAAGCATTTGAAAGTCTCTTTTATGATCAGGTCATGCAGCATGTTAAGACGTTACTATCAATACGTATGTCAACATGGCTTTTTACAGAAGAGAACTACTGTAACTAATCTGACTATGATTACAGACTTCATAGCTTCCACCTTAGACAATAAAGAACAAGTATATGTTGTAAACACCTATTTTAAAAGAGCATTCTATACTGTAGACCATAATATACTAATTCAAAAGCTTTTCCCATTCAGTTTTAGTGCTTCTACAATCCAATTCTTCAAATCTTATTTAAGTAACCATAGACGATCCGTTCTGTATATAAAACACAAAACCAATTGCTTTTATGTCGGTTCCGAGGTTCATCAGGGATCTAATCTTGGTCTTCTTCTGTTATTATTATTTATTAATGACCTACCACACTATATTCAAAATTCTCGTAAGCTGTTGTTTGCAGACGACTTAAAATATTTGTTAATGTAAAGTCCCTGGATGACTGTCTAGTGCTTCAACAAGATTTGTCCAGTATATTGAAATGGTGTTTTAGGAATAGACTTGAAATAAGTATTGGTAAGTGCATAGCCATGACCTATAGCAGACGGAAAAACTTACGAATTCACTTACTTGATAAATGGAATAAGCTTAAAAAATTGTATACAATCAAAGATTTAGGTGTTACATTCAATAATAAACTAACCTTTTCGCTCCATGTGGTAAATATAACGAATGACGCATATAGAAACCTAGGATTTCTTGTTAGAGTAACCAAAGAATTTGCAAATGATAGCACTTTGAAAATTCTTTACTATTCCTATGTTAGGTCCAAACTTGAATATGCCTCACTTATATGGAATACCTCTATGAAAGCAAGTTGTCAGAAGATCTAGCACCTACAAAGCAAATTTTTACGTTTTCTCACATACAAACGTTTCTACCCGAAATACTAATCTTACAACAATTTAATTGATAACTTTACATTTCAGAAACTTGAACAAAGACGAACATTAAACTACTTACTTTCCTTGTACAGACTCTTGCACAATAAAATAGACTTTATCGAATTAATTGCAAAAATAATTATTAAGGTGCGAGGGAAATAGTGGCCTATTCTACTGCAGAAGAGCTCGAACAAATGTATTAAATGTGTCAACTACATGGAGAACTAGTGCTACTTATAATGTAATAGGTAAGAGTTGTACAAATTTGGACATATTTGGAAACTCGGAAGAACTTTACAAAATATTAATACAGAGACAGAGTATATTGTAAAAAAAACTCTTTGGACAAGGAATAAAAGGTATAGATGTATTATTGTTTGTGTAATTAAATGTAACAAGTATTGTAGACGCTATGAATAAGCCTTAAGGACTGTTGTGTCGATGAAATAAATAATAATTTTAGAAATACTTCTTTACAGATATTCTTCCATAACTCACAAACAAATTTTACATTTTAGTTAAAGGATTGAAGCTCTATGAGTGTATACGTCCATCTAACGCTGCGTCTTATTAAAGTCTGCATAGGAGAGTTTAGTGCTCCCAGAACAAACGTCAAATTGAATAAGTAAGTCTGTTAAAATTAGGATCATTTCATATTAGTCCAGGATCTAAAAGGGGTTTAGCGTGCACTGAAAAGTTGACGCAATTTTATTTTTGATTGTTGTTCTGGGCACTTACGTGATGGTAAAAACGTATGTCGTCATCCCACCGCGTGGTCGACAACACGGGTAGAGGGGGGATATGGCGGGAGCTCCATTTACTTGAATGCTTGTACCTTGGGAAAGGGGATTTAGCATGCACTGAAAGATTGCTGCAATTTTGTTTTTGATTGTTCTTCTGAGCATTTTGGCGATGGTAAAAACGCATGTCGTTACCCTCCTACGCGTGGTCGACAACGTGTGGGGAGGGGTAATATGGCGGGAGCGCAATATATTTGAACGCTTGTATCTTGGGAAAGGGGGTTGAGCATACACTGAAAGATTGACGCAATTTTATTTTTCATTTTTGGTCTGGGCACTTGGGTGATGGTAAAAACGCATGTCATAATCCCCCGCGTGGTCGACAACGCGGAGGGAGGGGGATATGGCGGAAGCGCCATTTACTAGAACGCTTTATCTTGGGAACGAATAAAGGTAGAGCAACGGAAAAAAGCGGTTTTACTTACTTTATTACAATACCATACTTTCTTCGTAAAAGTTACTTCACTACAATACCATTAAGCATACTAATCTGCTTCCAGATCACGTTTTGTAAACACATTTTTGCATATATCGTTACAAGAACGGTATGTACAGCAATAATTTTCCTTTTGGAAACAGAATAGATGGTTTGGGACAGTTTATGCACTTGCACGGTGGAATCAAGGTGTCTTGTAGAACTGTATTCGTCATTAATTGTGGACGTAAGCTGTTCTTGTCATCTAGGTAGGATCCATAATTAGTTAAGTCTAGAGGCTCTACAAAGGCAGTTGTTGATTTTGTCCAATAATACAGCTGGACGATGCATTTTAACACGTGGTGTTAGAAGCTATTTGATGTGCAAGACAAGGAACCTATATCGGTTGCAGCAGATGGGTTGGACAAGAAGTGGATGTAACGACTTTCGTCACATGAAGTGCCCCTTTTCCGCACTATCTTCAAATAGATAACCTCCAATTGCTGTAGTTGTTCGGCAGGAAGTTGATCTTCGTTCAAAATCTGAAGTGCATCCAAAAATGACTGATTTTCTAATTAGATTGAGTGTCAGCTTTTTGGTTCCAACTTTACTTGTAGAATCACACCGTGTAAAGACCTGTAAAGTATTTTTGATTAAGTAGTCTGATATGTACTTTATAATATTTCTTTTGTTTTCGGGTAATTTAATGTAGCGAGACCATTGTTTTGGAATCTTAGTAAGATCGTTGTGGATCTTCATTACTAATGGTTACTTTCCTTTTCATCTTAAACTGTTCTCTGCATTTTTAGTGTAGTGGATATATTGCTATATCTGTCAAACGAGGTCTCCTCGAGTAGTTGACTTGATTTCTAGAACTTTCTCCACTTGAGAGAATTGGTTCTCTGCCAAATTCCGGAAAGTTTCAAAATTTGACAAGAGAGAAAAGCAGAATTGAGTAAAAAGGCTGCTTTGACAAATGTGAGCTCATCAAAGACACTTTGACCTGCAAGATTTGTTAAAACATGAAGTACTGGATTACGCACCAAGTTTGGCAAACGAAAATGGCTACCTGAAGAAAAGTGTGAAATCTGTTCTAATAAATATCATTGAAACTGAGACTTGTTGTCACAAACCTTTGCAAGACTTAAATTTGCTTGACAACCAAGTACATATCCTGGATGGCATGGCCCTCATTCATTCCATACCAAATTCTGTCTTGTCAAATTTTGAAACTTTCCGGGATTTGGCAGAGAACCAATTGTCTCAAGTGGAGAAAGTTCTAGAAAACAAGTCAACTACTCGAGTAGACCTCGAGTAGACAGATATAGCAATATATCCACTACACTAAAAATGGAGAGAACAGTTTAAGATGTAAAGGAAAGTCACCATTAGTAATGAAGATCCACAAGACTCCAAGACATTTGTCCCGCTACATTGCATTACCCGACAGCAAAAGAAACTTATAAAGTACATACCAGACAACTTAATCAAAAATATAAATGTTCCTGCTAGAAAAACACTTTTCATATCAGGAGGATTTGAAGATGAAGACGAATGCTACTTCAAGAATGAGGACCAAACCATTATGGAATGTGCAAACTTAAAAAGTAATCAAATCGAAGTAGGTATAAGAATTTTCTTACATGCAAAAGATGCAGTGATTCAAAGTGATTATGCAGTCACAATGATTGTTCATAGCCCAGACACCGATGTATTTTTATTATTTATATACTTTTGATATGATTTTAAGGAAATCGGTTGTAATAGTATATGGTTAGTTGTTGATGTTGGCGAAAGAAAAAGAGCCTCAGGTTGCCATTTAACGTTCGAAGCTCTTGGCTATAAAACACCCAGAGGCCTGCCAGCTATTCACGTCTTTACAGGATGTGATTATACAAGTAAAGTTGGAACTAAAAAGCAGACACTCAATCTAATTAGAAAATCAGTCATTTTTGGATGCACTTCAGATTTTGAACGAAGATCAACTTCCTGCCGAACAACTACACCAATTGGAAGATATCCATTTGAAGATTGTGCGGAAAAGGGACACGTCATGCGATGAAAGTCGTTACATCCACTTCTTGTTCAACCCATCAGCAGCAACCGATATAAATTGCTTGTCTTGCACATCAAATAGCTTCCAACACCACGTGTTGAAATGCATCGTCCAGCTGTATTATTGGACAAAATCAACAACTGCCTTTGTAGAGCCTCTAGACCTAACTAATTATGGATTCTACCTAGATGACAAGAGCAGCTTACGTCCACAATTAATGATGAATACAGCTCTACAAGACACCTTGATTCCACTGTGCAAGCGCATAAACTGTTCCAAACCATCTTGTCTATGTTTCCTAAAGAAAAGTTCTTGCTGTACATATTGTTCTTGTAAAGATAAATGCAAACAATGTGTTTACAAAACGTGATCTGGAAGCAGATTAGTATGCTTAATAGTACTGTAATGAAGCAACTTTTATGAAGAAAGTATGGTATTGTAATAAAGTAAGTAAAACCGTTTTTTCCGTTGCTCTACCTTTATTAGTTCCCAAGATACAAGCGTTCAAGTAAATGGCAGTCCACCCATATCCCCTCCCTCACGTTGTCGACCACGCGGGGGATTATGACATACGTTTTTACCATCACCCAAGTGCCCAGACCAAAAATGAAAAATTAAAATTGCGTCAACCTTTCAGTGCATGCTCAACCCCCTTTCCCAAGATACAATCGTTCAATAAATGGCGGTTCCGCCATATGCCCCTCCCCCCACGTTGTCGACCACGCGGTTGTGTGTGACGACATGCGTTTTTAGCATCACCGAAGTGCACAGAACAACAATCAATAATAAAATTTCGTCAACCTTTCAGTGTATGCTCAAACCTCTTTAGATCCCGTACTAATATCAGGCTGACTTGATGGGTGTCCTCCTGCGAATCTCGCTGAAAACTGGGAAATATAAATTTAACTTTTGAAAAGAAAGTAACAGAGATTGTCTCCTAGCCTTCACCATATGGTAGCCTAAACACCAGGATTATCTCAGAGTAGAAATAACGTGGAAAGCAAAATAGAAAAAATATGGACACGTTGAAATTGAATTCCAGGTGTTGGAGAAATACAATTATTAATAACAACCGAGTTTGATGTTACTGGTATGCCTCCGACACATGTTTCGTTTATTAGATATATTGTCTAATATTTTACTAGAATAATACTAATAGCATTCTTAATTTCCTCCGCATCTAGTTATGTTAAATGGAATGGCGTATTCTGGATTCACAGCATGGGCTACCACTACCCAAAGTAATAAGATTTGCAGTTCGAATACAAAGTTCACATACTATAAAAGCTAATTCTTAAAACGTCACTTAATTCATACATGTAACAGCCTTCATTTATGAAAAAATAACTGGAAACTGGTTACACTCTGTAAGATTTCGTAAGTCACAAGTATAGAACATAAGAACATTACGTAAGTAATGTATCTCGGATGAAAAGAGTCAGCTAGCTAATTTCAATCCTTTACGGTTAATATATTCGCTGTTATTGAAAGAAACAACTCCAATCAAAACCATATCTAGGAGTATCAGAATAGTTGGTATTTACGGTAGCAATAGTCAACAGCAAATAAACCGTACTTAGAAACGACTCATGCATAAGTTTGTTATTGTATTTAATGTCTGACCAAGCCTGCCTTATTCATCCCAACATCATAATATAATGAATACATAATGATATCGGGTTGAAGCTTTAACAAACCAGGCCAGCTCGTATACACAATAACTCTGAGCGATCGTGTCGGGTCCTATCAAATAGAAAATCACTTAATAGTATATTTCATGGGTAAAGTTAAAACCTAATTCGAATCACAAATTTATTACAAGTACGTTAAACCACATACAAAAGAAATGGAAACACAAATATGACTAGTCTACCAAAAAGTAACAAAATCACATACCCACAAATTGAAGCAGAATACGGCATCATACTTCTCTGTAAGTTCCACATGGATCGTATCACTTTTCCTTATTAAGATATAAATAGACGTATTCCAAGTTAGAATTCCACAGCCACTTTGTGCCAAATCTTATGACGGTAACACTGGAATACATGTAATGTAGCTTCTCAACATAGAAGCAATTCGACTCGATAAATACCACAAAATAAATCGATCGAACAATGCCGAATCCACAAAACATACGCTAATTCCACCAGGCAATATAACCCGAAATACAATTTCGCAAAAAAGGAACGACATTTAACTTCAGCCGAACTTACTTCGATAAAGAGCGTCGTATTTGAACAAAAAAATAACAAATAGGTCTCAACACCGAGGAGATGCAACTGAGGAGATGCGGCTTCAGGTATGATAGAATAGGATAACAAATGCACGATACCAAACGCATTTACAGCGATAAAATAGATTGTTTTAAAATAAGAGAAAAGAACAAAATACAAAGAATTAACCAAAATTCATTACAGTTAGACAGAAAAAAATAACACTGAGGTGACGGGGACTCAAAACCTAAAGCTACCAATTTTGGCTAGGTGTGCTATTACACCACCGCAGCATGTAATGTAATTTTGTATTTAATTTTCAATTCCACATTACTCAATTTATTTATGAATGAGAAATAACATGTTTCTTTGAAGAGGCAGGAAATTGCATAAATATTTTTTTATAAAAACGTCTGCCCATATAAAAGTTCCTTGCTTCGACTCGAGAAGAGAGTGGCTGGGTCAATGAAAAGGGAGTAATGCCCTATACACACAGAGAATATTCATACTCCTACTGACCAATTGAAAACTGTGAATGATTTCAAGAAAACCAAGATAAAACACTCATCCTATGAATGTTTGAAGGATTCAAGTTAGAAAGTATTTAAAAATTTTATTTACCTTAGAACACTGGAGAACTGTAACTACATGAAGTCAATTTGTGTTTCCTTGTTCCTGAACTTTCTAACAACCTGGTCAAACAGATATTTCACGCCTCATCGAAATAAGAATCTCCTTCCCAATCGACAAAACTGTTAAATTACTGAGGCGAGTTGCCCTAAGATTTTTTATCCGATTTAACGCTATAAAGCTTCTTTCAACACTTGCTGTAGTTTAAGGAAATGTTAATATTAGTTTAGGCAGCTTGTAAACGTGAGTATACAGGACATCCAGCACGTTTAATGTCATGTAAGTTGCAATGTCTTGTACAAATTTCTGCGTAAAAATAAAGATCAAATGAATCGTATAGGCACTTTGGCTTACACTCGTCCTGATACATGAAAGCCCCTTATCATTGTTACGTCTAAACATAGCTGTGAAAATAATTAGCACAACGTCTAAAACATCGTTCAGGTATTACTTGTCTGTATAGAGAATTTTCTTTAGCAAGCCACGGACATACTTCGTCCGGAAGTACCTCTAGAAAAATAATACGATACGTTTACCTATCGGATGTACGAGATTTACATGTCATCGCCATATTCCGTTTTCCTAGGAGCAGACAAAGTAATTTTACCAATTTGTGCAGGGCCCACAAGATTGACTTCTGGCCGATTTAGGTCACTTTGGTCCTGGGAGTTAAATATTTTTTTTTGTAGAATAATTGTAAATAATAATTGCGAGTAAGATGAAACAAGCCCCAGACAACGATCCAAGACACGTACCAAACAAAGGAGTAGCACCGAAGATTGTGAAGCGAAAATACAATTAATTTATAAATAGGGATATTAGTAATTTAGGATATTTTACTCTAGCTACTTTCGTCCTATGTAAAATTATCTGATTTGACAAGGTCCTACATATTAATAAAGGCAAGAAGGTAGATGTGTGGGAAGTATAGTTTGGATTAAGTTTGTTCAGGAAAATTCATTGTTGTGGATTCCAACCGCTCGTCTAGCATCACAGAAAGGCACCCAAGTCCATTTCGTCCTAATAAGACATAATATGTTCTTCCTTATTTTTTATTGATTTTTCATGAATTTTTCGTAGCCCACTGAAAAATGTCCTTCAAGAGATTTGATAATATTCAAAAGGCATTGAAAGAATTCCTCAGAGGCCATGTTCATTGCTGTTTTTAGTTTCTGTGCGATTCATTTTCAGAGGCAATGTAAGTAATGTCGTCATCCATTTAAAATTGTTTGTTGTGAATTGCTGAATTATTTTACCATGATGCATATCTGGAGTTGTTTAGTTTATTTGATTTGAATTAGAAGTCGTTTGAGAGTCCATATGTTGGTCCAAGCATCCAGAGATGGGTTTTTCACATCCAAAAACTTTTGCAGGCACTAAAGATCCGCTTTGAAAAGGGCACAAAGGGCAGTTTGCTGCCACAGTTTGATGTTCTTCCTGTTTGCATGAGGCGCAGATGTTAAGTTTAAGTATCACCTTGCAACTGTACCTAAGATTAGATTGGAGGCATTTGAAGCAAAACCGTTCCTTTGTGCATCTTTTTTTCTTGTGCTATTTAAAACATGTTTACACGGGAAGAGTCGAGATGAAGACCTAGATGCTTCTACTTTGTATCTATTTTCCCTACTGTTTGTCCATTTGTGATTAGAAAAATAACTGTATTAGGATCTTTTGTAAATCTATATATTTAGATTTTCTTTAACTTAGATATTGGAACACTTCTAACAAAACATGTAACGGTAGTTTTACTAACGTATTTCTCAGGTCTAACGTACTCTTTGATGTTTGCAACAGGTCCAAATTCCTAGTTCTTGAAAAGTTTTAGAAACTTATCTTTATCTTGTTTATTGTCCAGTATTACGATCAAATGGAAGATTTTCATTTCTGTTTCCGGTAGTTTGTCACTGATAAGTTTGTCAAAAGATAATGGATTAGTGAGTTCACTTTTGATTTTATTAATTATAATAACATTTTTTTGTTTGTGGTATTGTGGGATAAGTTTGCGGAAGATTTTTCTTGTGAGGTTTTGGTGATTGTGCTAGGAATATCATTATTCTGAGTTGTTGAGCCTATTGTAGAATGTGTTTACTGTTCTCCAGTAACTTCATTCATGTTTAAAATATCCTCATTTTGTGCCGATTCAAGACTCACTTTTGGTGACATATTAGTGTGGAAAAGCGGACTTAGATCTGTTCGGTATTTGGTAGTGAAATTTAAAGTATTTTCTAAAAGCTGGTTTCCAACTATGCGCGAAAAATGGATTGGATCTAATGTCAGGATTTAGTATTTCAGTAGGAGAGTCTGGATTTGTTTTGTGGGGATATGTTTTTTTCTTTATTTGTAGGCTTTTCATGTAGAGTAATATTTGTAGGATTAGAAGGACGATTTTGGTGGAGAGAAGTGTTGGATAATTGTCATTTGTAACGGGAAGAGGTAGTATATTATTGTGAGTTGAAGGTTCTTTTGTTTCCTCTTCTGAAATATTGGAAACTGAGTGGCGATCATAGGAATCTTCGATAGTAGATGACCCTAGTTTTACGTTTTATGTTCACTTTCTTCAACAAAGTAACTAGAGATTGTGATAAAATATTGCTAATATTTCCAGACAATGACACATATTTAGCAACAGATTATATAGGTTTTTGAGAAAAGTATGATATTATCTTTATTTTATTCTGGCCCAATGGGATATTTCGTTTCATCTGTAGCACTAGTAAAACAGAAAATGCAAGTTTCTAAATATAACCGTGTTCGGACGTAACGGTGATTAGAGAAGCCACAAGAAGGATTTGAGAATTGATTTGAGTACGACGAAGATATTTACACTGTGATTTTCCTTTAATTTCAGGTATTGTTCCAATGTAGACCTCGAATTGGAAAAGAACTCAGATTTCAGCACTTTATTATCGATAGCAATGTTCAGCAACGATATAACAAGCGAAGTCAGTATACGCAATAACGTAGAATAACTATCGAGCAAATCTTTAACACCCAATTCAATATAACTTATCTTAACCTGTTTCTTACGAAATTCAGGCAAAAGAAATGTTGATTGAATTATAACACTTAAATTCAACAATCTATATGCCTTGCTGATTAAGATGATTATCTGTGTTATCATGAAATAAATAATTTCTGATAAACAAATGAGTTTTATTGATATCAGTTCCCTGATGACCTACAATCAGTATCTACAGATCAACAGTTCATGGCACACAAATAGTTCTTGGTATAATTCTCACGCAGCTGTGCCACATCAGAATGCAAGAATAAATATCATACGACTTCGTATCATTCATCAATTCCCCCCCAAAATATGTTATGCTGCACATCAACATCAAATTTGATGATATATAAAGAACTGAGAAATCTTGTTTTCGTCAAAGTTCACTTATTAATGAATAAGATTTTTCAGTCTAACTGCTTGTATAATTAAGGAATGAACAAGTATGACAACATCACTGACTTATGAAAGTGAAACCTTGTAACAATAACGATCTATGAAAATATTCTTCAGGAACATTTCACTATTACATGAGATAGTGCATGTAATCTAGTCCGTATAATTCGATGAAAATATACCAAATATTCAATAGAACCTATAACTGAGGCGATGAACCTTTAACCAAGGAGTATACATCAAAACAATCAAGGAATGTCCATGTTATCACTCTACTATGATTCCTGAAGTGAGAGCATTTTATAGAAGCACAATAATAAAAATACAACTAAAAATTAAACTCTCAAAGATCTGTAATACAATTATTTGATCATTTTTAATCTCCATAGAACAAAATGAACTTTCAATCGCTCCAATAGTTACTGCCTCTACTATGGAAGTATAGTTCACAATAATTAACTTTCCTTTAATATACTTTTACAATACGATATATACAATTCCCACTAGCGATACTTTCTGCATTTCTAAAAATTCTCAAATTATTACGCATGTTTCCAGAAAATAACACTAACTCGGACGCATCCAGAATTACATGTATTTTACTTTTACAAACCTTGCATACATATGTCTAAGGAGAGGATGGGTCAGAAGGGTAGGCTTTCATAAAATAAGTGACACCAACAGACGTATGCCACTTTAAGTTTACATGCGAAATGCGTGCGAGAACAGCAAGTATCTTTATTTAACGACAAATAATAAAAGCCTGATTATTATTACTGTTTCTTTGGTATCTTTTTTAAGTGACAGCGTCAAGAAATAGCACTTATGACAAAAGTATCTTCTAACACTAAACATGCACAGAGTAAACACGTAAGATACTTATGAATATTAATTATTATCCTGCTATTCCCAAGTAATTGCCTCTGCCAGGAATAACTAACCTAAGCGCACTTATTTCTTAACTTCTATGCGAGGGAAGACTAAGGGTACCCGATCAGATCCTGCTCTATCTGAACACAACTTCTATAATTTATAAATCAGCGCACGGTATGCTACCGATAGTATATCAGACTCAATCGTTACACGGTCCTTATCATGAAAATTATTTCTTAGCAAATGTAACCGCAAATGTAATTAAAGCTATGAACAACTTATATCCGCTTAGGACGACAGATTCACATTTCGTGCACGTCCTAAATCTACTAAAAATACGTAGCAAAATAAAGTATATTGCAGGTACTTTATGGTAACATACTACCGACACAATAGATACCACAGACCTGTTTCTCAAGAATGAACTAGACGTTTACGAGACTACTCTTTATTTACTTTATTTGAGTTGTGCTGTAGTATCAGAAAACTGTACTGTCGAGATCACTGATTCATTCGTTCTGCGAAGCAAAAGGCGATTCACTACAATTAACGTAGTAGGAGAAAATTTCTTTTGTTTTCCTCTTTGTTTATTTTACACTAACTAGGCATTGTTGTCGCACGGAAAAAGTGGGAGTGGGGGAGCTCAACAACTACCACTTTCCACAATGCTTGCTTCCTTAAATTAGCGTTGGATAAAGCACAGCCTTTTTTGCTTTATTATACTGCGTGTTACGACGAAATTAACTACAGTGAATCAAGAACACAGCAAGATATGAAGCTTTTTCTTCCTATATTGGTGCACACTCCGTAAGTAAATATAAACTTCCAAGCAGGCGATTAATTTCACTTATTCAACATCGCCAACACACACGGATAGGGCGGAGAACGGTGATCCATACGCTACTATATATTGAAAATAACTACTTACAGAAGTCGAACATCTTGCATGTTCATGAATATAATAAGCACTATGCTGTAAAGATTTCACTCATATAATTACAACTTCTGCTACATGTACCCTTTAATCACTAAAGTAGCGTAAAATCCTTAACAACGAGGCGACGCACTTTTCATGCCCCATCACTAACTTTGAACTAGTGTCGCAAACCTCACGTTTGAAAACGTTTCCAAAAAATGTTACACAGGCAGATCGACACAATAAAAGTCGTTGTCTGACCAAAAAGTCACACACATATGAAGTTCAAAAACTTATCAGACTACTGCCACAACTACTTTGATATCTCCTAGAAATCTTTTCTAGGTCTGAAGTCTCAAATACGACTTTTAGGTTGGAAACACTGAATTGGCAAAATCATGTGAATATGATTCTAATATGGAACATGAAAGAGTAGAATAGAACTTTGTGTTTCAGGCTCTCGGATCTACCTTTCAATTCTAACCTCTCTCGTCTTTAGCGCATTCAGCAGTACATCGTGACATCACGCGGGATTGGGAGGAAGAAAAAGGAACCCGTACAGTCGTTCAAATGAAGGAGTAGCACTGAACGACTCCTTAAAACGTGCTGACACAGTTAAAAGAACTGATTAAGCCTATCATTAAAAGACACATCTAGCTCTCGGTACGATTCAGCTGAAATATCTGACAAGAATTGCAAACTCACCTGATTTTTTTCAATATAAAACAAATAATAATGATATTTTTTTCTACATTTTTCTTTTCCATTACATATGAATTAATTTAATTTATCTTTTTACTGGAACATTAGAAGTTGATATAATTTGTATAGAACTATCATTTTCTTTTCACCAACCTTTGACTTGTTGCAACGTGCTGGTATTTGCAGATGATAAAATTTCAATACCCTGCATTTGGTAACACTGCCATGGACATAATGTCTTTCGTCAGTCGCAGCTGTCGTGACAATTGCATACACAAGCTTCTATTTCCAGATTGAAGTCTTTGCTCATTATTGTTAATAAGCTTCCCCATATCCAAATTGCAGATATTAAAGCGTGCAACGCTCTGAGACAGACAGCGGTAAAATAGACCGAAGACTATTGGCAGGGTTAAAAAATGCATGTAAAAATTGTGATTTTACAAAAATTTTCCATTTGGACTTCGCCAATTTGATGTAATTTATTATCACTCATGTAGATTACAATATTTATTTACAAGCTCAGACATCCGTTGTAGCCTCGATAGCATACAGTACACGCCACCATGAGTGACCTCTGTTGAGGGAATATCAGTACCGTTCTTTCACGCCACATTAAAATCAGAATAGTTCATGCTGATTTTTGCCTACAGTTCTATACAGCGGCATAAGTAAATTTGAATCAAAGTATACCTTATGACCTTTTCCTACCAGTTTTTTATCTTCTTGTTTGAATCTTGAGAATGTGCCTGTAGTTTTGTATGCTTTAACGGTCCATTTTGAATGAAAATATTTTGATTAAGGAGTTAGTTATTGAAGTCCTTCAGGTAAGATGTATACGAACATTTTTAGCTGAGGGAAGGATGTAGGTACATCACTAATTTAAGTTTGCAAGTAAACCTGCTTTCTCATTAACATCGCTATGCATGATTTATTTAAGGAAAAGCAGATACGAACGATATTCCATAACTTTTTTTCTTAAGGATACTTACATTACCACCTCTTAGAGAAATGCATGGTACTCTTTACGATGTATACAGCGACGTGTACGTAGAGAAACTATACCTCAAGTCATGCATAAAGGTAGCTGCTTATTATGCAATGCAAAGAATGTATCTTGTTAATATTAGCTGCGAGTAACATGTGTTGAGTTATTGAAAGCTTGAGCTGTTTGAAAGCTTGGCATTTAGCAAAAGTGAAGAACTAGTAAATATGAAGTCAAATAACCTTGCTCCTGTTATGAAAATTTTGAAACAATAAATAGAGAATTTTTATGGTGATTGAAGACTGAATTGATAATGCATCGTTTGCTAGTGATTTGATTGGCATATTTATCGAAAAATGTATATCGGTTACAGTATGCGTGATATTGACAATGATTCAGAGAGTAGTGATATAGTGAAAGAGCCTTGACGGAATCAGAATCCAAACCGACTCCATCCACAAGCGGATTTGAACCATCCAGTCCAGAAACGTCACGTGTAAGAAAATGTTGGACAAAAAAAAAGTTACAAATACACGAAAATCGAGGAATATTTAGAACTTTAAAAAGCATACAGAAAAAAAATCCTATTTCATCTACTGCAAAACCGTTTCAGTGACAATCATGTACAATATACAGAAAGGATAATCGTATATCATCCTGAAAGATTACAAAATTTGTTTCTCCAAGGCGAGAATTTACTTTCCACATAGGAGTTTCATTTTCAGAGACTAATAACCGGAAACAATATTATTATTCGTCATCAGGGGCCTCCGACAAACAAATAACACAATAGGAGAGTGTAAGATAAAAATAAAATAGCGTTGAATGTGTAATGGTACACCATGAAATACATTTCTTTGTTCATATTAGATCTTCTTGCAATACCTGCAGTAATGCACTTTTAAGATGTATTTTTATTGTTATAATAGTATATAATTTCTAATAAGCGTCTGATAATTAATTTTATAGTAACTTATTAATCTTTTTAATATCGTCATGCAGTTACATTTTGTCCTATGTTTTGTCAAATATTTTTACGGACATCAATAAAATATATTATCTTAAATTAGTGATGTACAAGCTGAGAAAGAAACGGAAATTCAATAAAAATGGTTTTATTGACGAAATTTCTTTTTTCATCACTTATATTCAATACTTAGCAAGACCTTTTTGTTGATTTTACTAACTTTAGTTAAGAATTTAACGAATCCTAAAATTTCTTAACGATTCTTAAATTCTTGCCAAAGAATTCTCACCATGAAACTATATTAGCTAGCGAAAATATAATTTCACAGATAGCTAATAAAGAACGGGTTGGTATTTTATTATATAACAATATGATGGTAATAACAACACACTTTATTTTCTGGAATACGGTTGTTATGAATAGAATGACAGAATACAGTTTCAGATACAAAATATACTTCTTTAACATGAAGTTCTGAACTAAATACTTTGAAGATTTATTGATTTTGTTATAACAAATAAGAGCTATATATAAAGTTTCAGCTTACTCTTGGTAATACAGTATAATTTAGAATAGCATGGATTATACTCACAGTAGCATAGAATAAGTTACTTTAACTATGATTGACACCGAGCGACCATGGCTAAGTGATAGAGCGTTGGTTTAGCATTAAGATCTTACGTTTTCCCAAGGCTTTTCTTCAGTCACCAGGCAAATGCTGGGATGACATCTGGAATATAAACCCTGTCCATCTACCTTCCAATATTCTTTCCCCCATCCTATCCCAGCCGGAACCTAAGATACCTAAAAGCCATAAAATATACCGTATTAAAAATTATAACCATGACACATATATTTATAACATACAAAAAGGTTGTATATTTATTCCAGTTCTTTGAAATACATTTAAGGTGACATTCTTACGTTTTCTACAACAGATTTACCGTATTTTTTTTTAAATCATTGTATTTAAGTGTGGCATTCCCCTATCGTAATGCATTACTTGGGAGTCATAATTTTGTTACAGGAAGTTATAATAAAGATGTTATTATTTTAATTTCAAAATGTATTTATTTTATCCAAAAACGAACATTTTAACTATTCGTTATTAATCAAATCATGTTAGCTGCCCCGAATAGTAAAAACAAAATAGTTTTTCTTTTCAAAGTAGCATGAATTTTTTTTAAAAAATCCCCAATTCATCATTTATTTTTTCTTCGTTCTTTTAAACATTACTATCTTCTATACATATTGTTACAAGAACGAGTTATTTAGGTATATGAAAGCAATGTTTGGTGCACCTGAATAAATAGTTTTTGAAAATGGTAATTAGAAATTAAAATTTAAATTGTTTTCCCACCAATTTTTGCGTTAATCATTTCTTTACGGGAATTCTACATCATTCAATTCTAATTCAAATTCGGGTTTAAATGACATGGTTTGTCAGAACGTTTTTAATCGGGTAAAGTAAGATTAAATCTTTTCTTAACTGAGTACTTTTGCACTCAGTGTATCTTCCTGAAGATTTCATTCGGGAGGCTTATGGGGGGCTAACGATAATTAAAAATAATACATATTGACTTCAATATGGTAAAATATAAAATAATGATAATGTTATATAACAATATGCCGTACTTCCTTATTTAACCTCAACAGAAAATGCACAATATTTATTGAATGTGCTATTACGTGTGTATTTCAGTATACATATGAATAACACAAATGTTAAGATTAGTTTATTCGGGGGTGCGGTTGAAAATACCCGTGGGGCAAAGCCCCGCCCCAAAAAGTATGCATGAAAGAAACACTGGATGCACTCAGTCCAGGGTTTCCGCCAGAATTTTCATTTTCGGGGTTCAAAGTCAAAATTGGGAGGCTGTAAGTGAAGTTTTTATGGTTTCTACGATTTTTCACAGCTAAAAGTTTAAAGTTTCGGGTGTTGTCGAGACATTTATAGTAAACACCCCCATGGGTGGGGTCTGGCGGAATCACTGGCTCAGTCTATACGGCAAGCTAGCCCCTGTGCAAAGGTAGATGAAGGGAAACTAACCTCGGATCTTGCGTCATATACATTTCCGCATTTAATATGGTAAGGCTTTTTTCAACATGGTATCTGTACTCAAATCTGAAGTCAGTTTCTGTGTATTAGCTTTGTCTAGACACTAGCATGGCATAAAGGCTGAGAAGTGAGAACATAGTGCTAAAACTATTATAAAGGGTCCTTTTAACCTGACAAGATTAAAATGACTTTATAAATCAAGGTTTTTGAACCCACATCTAAAGCCTGGATATTTTCTTCCTGCTGCCCCTATTTTCTGAGACTTTTGATACACCCTATATTTATAGGGCTGTAGATTGATACGGGCAGGGAGGGGTTTCTCATATACTGTGTATTTATAAGAACGTAGGCGCTAAACAAACCCTGGCGCTAGAGTTGCTCTACAATTTCATTAAGTGAGCAAGTTCCTGAGCAAGTATCGGGACTGTTTATTCATCCTTATTAGCCTGTATTTAGCAAAGTGTGTACATGTGTAAATATATTTCTCTGATTACTAATTGAACGTGTTAAGGCTTTTTCGGGAAAATAGTTTAATTGACGTTAAGATTATGATGAACTACTTAAAACTTCATTATTTTGCATTAACGAGTAATTTGATGCTTGCTAGATGGCAGCCAAAGCAGTTGAACTTTTCAAGGTGAAATAATTTTTTTAGTAATTGTTATTTGTGAAGACGTTTACATTGTTTACATATGGTTTTATTATTTACACGTAATTTCATTTGTGTATCTTGTTTCGAAAGTATATTGAATGTTTAAAAAGAAGTAAAATTAACTATTTCATGGATAAATGTTAAAAGTTTGGTGTTACCAGTATACCAAACTCAGGGGCCCCTGACGACGAATAATAATAGTACTTACGGTGATTAGTCTCTGAAAACGAAACTCCTATGTGGAAAATAAATTCTCGCTTCTCGAAGATATGGAAGAGGAGCCCGTGTGAATTGAAATGAAACATTTTGTGGGGAAGGTTATCCATATCATTACATAAAGCCCATACGATGGCATTTATTTATTTATCACAAACCAATCGCGTTTTGATTTCTGCTATTTTCCGCCAATCGCTATGTTCTTCACTGAAAATTGTCTGTGTGACATAGACTATTGTGAAGTAGTACATCCAATAAGCATCCATCGTATTGTTTGATGATGCTATGCAAATGCTATTTTATATTTAATTTACATTATCACCGATAATCCAATCGAGAGAAAAAGTGTTTTGATATTATGTTGAGCAGAACTCTTAATTGTAAGTTCAAATAGCGCTTATTGTTAGTATTAACAATTTGAGCAACTATATTTTAATACCTGGAAGAAAACCTATCAAAATCTATTATTACCATTCCTCTTACCGACCATATACATATTTGAAGAACAATCGAGCGCCCCGAGTTGCGGATGGTGCATTGTCCGATATGCTTAGTACGATATGAAATTAAAATATAGGATGGATTAGAAATGTATAAAGCAAAGACTTGAATTACAGATTATATATTATTTTAGGTACTCTTACACGCTGGACTGACACACAAATTTAACTATCATCATAAATAATGAATCTGACAATGCGTTGGTTCATCAGCAGGTTCCTGCTTTTTTACATACTCTAACATGATGAGACAGTTGAGCTATTTTAACTTACTTTAATGTGTCCCTTCCTCTTGCAATGAGTACTGCTAGCGCACTCTGTCGTAAGTGTAACAAAATGTCAAAAATCATACAAAACTTAACTACCACAATACTTAGTCACTCTCAAGTCTCACCAAAGCACTTCGTATATATCAGAAAGTAAGAATATGGTTTTAGTACGTCATTCGCAACAATTCCTTCGTAACCCGGAAGCCATTCCTCCTTCAAGCTAATTGAGGCAATTGAAACCTACTTAAAACTCACTAATTGACAGTTGAACTGTGAGCGGTTGACAGTTTAATTTTAATTTTTATTTATAGACTTTCGGTATTTAAGGCTCAGACCGGGATAGGGGAAGGGAAAGGATTAGGGACGGTGTCGACCAGGCCCTATGTTGAAGGAGCCATTCCGACATTTGCCTGGTGTGACTGAGAAAAAACTCTGGAAAAAACTCAGTCAGGATGATATGCCGTTGGGATCGAACCCACGACTTCCCGAATGCTACTGCAACGCTCTTCCACGGAGCTACGGCGGCGTCTCGGTATTTGACAGTAGAGGACAAAATTGTGGTTATCCTGACAAATTATGTGGAAGGATACTTGCCTGTTTATTAATAAGTCTGACAGAACGAGTAAAACTAAGAAGCATGTCGGAATTATATTTTTGAAATGTGTTCATTATATAGGGAGAGAAAAAGCCAATGTAATTGTAGGCGAGCTGTGTTCCATGTAATCAAGAGAATAATTTCCACCGCAAGTTCGATGCTATTTTATCACTTACAGTAACTGAATAGAAAATATATCAAGAGCTCTGCGAAGATCTGAATATTAACTCGAAGGATTAACAATTTGAAATTTGTTAAAAAAAGAAGTGAATCAACAAACATTGATGAATAAAAGAGTCACCCAGTAACGAGTTCACGTGGAACATACCAGTGGAACCTTCATTTCCTGCTAGGAAGTGTGCAACCTGATTCGTGCTGGAAGATGGGCTTCCTGCTTGCTTTAGGATTCGTTGGTCCTCTTTCTGTATCTTGCTGTAGAGATGAACGCATTGCATTTATAGTATTTAGTGATATATTTTGTACACAAAGAGTGTTATCTATACTAGCGATCCGCTTTCCGTACCAGTTTGTGATCTTCAATGCAAATATGTGTAGTAGTCATAGCGTGCATTAGACAAAGTGAGTCGAGAAATACATGTTTTGCACAATTTGGGTTCTCTTAAATTATGGAGTACAATCGATGAAATTACTGTTAAGGGAGGCTATTGGTCTCGCCCTCTCAAATATTCTTGGTCCCTCCTTAATTTTTTTTTATATATAAATAGTATTATAAATATTTTTATGTGTAAAAATATCTGGTGTAGTAAAAAGTAATCCATTATTTTTGCATGACATTGAAGGCTTGACTTACCATAGTTAGAATGATCCGATTTAGGTCACATATGCGCCGTTTTGTTCGATAACGTGTTGCCATTTGGAAGGTAATATCATGATGCCTCTCTCATAGAAGCCCTTGTCCCTATTGGCAAAAAATTGAGACAGTCGATTTTCACAAGCCTCTCTTGACGCGAATTTTTCACCAGCAAACGTGTTCGCCATGGACAGGAACAGATGGTAATCAGTCGGTGCCAGGTCCGGACTATAAGCTGGATGCATAAGAACCTCCCAACCAAGTTCCCGGAGCTTCTGGCGAGTCACTATCGATGCGTGTGGCCTGGCGTTGTCCTGGTGGAACACAATGCCTCTCCTATTGGCCAAAGCTGGGCGCTTCTGGGCGATTGCTGTCTTCAGACGGTTCAATTGTTGACAGTATAGTTCTGAGTTAAGGGTTTGGCCGTAGGGGAGCAGCTCATAGTAGATAATTCCCTGCCAATCCCACCAAACACACAGCAAAACCTTCCTGGCTTGGGCACCGTTTGCGCCGGCGCACCGCGCTTCGACCACGACCGTTTTCGCGTGACGTTGTCGTAAGTGATCCACTTTTCATCACCAGTCACCAACCGCTTTAGAAATGGGTTGCTTTCGTTGCGATTCAGCAGCGATTCGCAGATGGAAATTCGGTCCATGAGGTTTTTTTTGCGTTAACTCGTGTGGCACCCATAGATCAAGCTTCTTTGTGTATCCAGCCTTATGCAAATGGTTCCACACGTTTTTTGTGCAATGTTTACCTCTTGGGCAATCGAAATAGTGCTTACATGACGGTCGGACGCGACAATGTCCATGATTTCATCGACATTTTCGACACTTGGCCTTCCAGTGCGTGGTACATCTTTGACGTCAAAATTACCGGCACGGAATCGACGAAACCAAAATTGCGCGTGATTGGCTGTTACAGTATCAGGACCATAAACACTATTCACATTTGCAGCCGCCTGGCTTGCGTTTTCGCCTTTATCGAAGAGAAACTGTAAAATATAGCGTATTTTCTCTTTGCTAGTGTCCATTTTGACGCGCGCTCACACAACACTGAGTCAACTCATCACAACTATCTGAACAGTGTTTGTAGTACGCAATCTCATCGTTTGAACGCCATCTCGTTGAACCCGATCGGACTTATACAACGCGAGCTACAGATCACTGAAGCCCTCTATTGGCAAAATAATGGATTACTTTTTACTACACCAGATATTTTTCCGTGTCCCTAAAGAGTGTCGCCGACGAAGGGCACCTATGTGTCATTCATACAGTTTCCACGCTCCGCTGTGATAGAAATTTGTACGTAACTTTAGGTACATGAAGAAAGTTCTTGTGAATCCAAAAATTTTAGTACTATAAAGTTACGGAACTTGTTCATCTCTCCCAAAGTGCAATAAACTGGGAAAGTATCAATGGCATACTCATGCGGTATTTAGTATTGAAAATAAATAGTCATATCCTATTTGACTAGTCTAGTCTAACTAGTCTTCCCAAACAAAGACGTTAACATGAACATCTAGTTGTTGGGAGTAGAATGAGCAGATTTTTATAAAGCCAACTTGGGACAGAACATGTTCAAAACAAAGAAAAAAAACTTACATTATACACACTGTGCTTATTAACTACAACGAAAACTTCTGATGATGATCCCTAACATCAAAACAAGATGAAAGTTCCTGTGACAAATTTTCGAAATGCACATATTTTCGGAGCTACAGGCTACCTAAAGCGTGGTAAATGAACTTTACAACTACATATTGCTAACAACAGTACCGTCAAAAATTTTAAATATGCAGTATTCAAAAATGCAAATTTCAAATTACCATAATGGGGCGGGCAAGAGATTCCCCAAAGGAAGAAGGGGATTCCCAGAAATTCTCTGAAGTAAAAATGTGCCGAAATGAGCATGAATGGACGGTTTTCAAGCAGGAATATGCATTTTCGAATAGAGCAGGTTCAAAGTATTTGAAGGCAGTGTGATGCATCAGCTCTACTGTGCGTGGTGTTAGAAATATGAAGTTCTAAAGTTCATCTTTACTCACGCTTTTGGCAGCCTGTAACTCCGAAACTATTCACATTTACAAAATTTGTTAGAAGAACATTATTTTTGTTTTGGTGTGAGGAATCATCTCCAGTGGTTTGTCGGTGTAGTTCATAAACACCTTATTATATATGGGGAGGATATTAATCGTGAAAACACAAGTATATTAAACCATACTAACATCAAGATTAAAAGATTTTTGTTTGGAGTGTTATAGTAAATAATGCAAACTGAATTCTTCTGTAACTTTGTCTCCTCTACACAGTAAAAAAATCCTGTGTTAATTCAACCCTTCTCGGGGTCCGAGAGTGACTATCGCTTGTTTGTTACTATACTCTGCACGCAACAAGCTCCAAAATCTTCTGCGACTCGCTTTTTCTGCCTAAACATTAACAATAGAACGTTCAGAGTATTTCTCAGATTAGATGGATCACGATGGGTAACTTCAGACAGTTCGTTGGTTACTCAGTAGTGTTTGATTTTACATTTGTTGTCATTATATTGTATGAGAGAAACGGAAACAAATATGTTACTATGTAGGAAGAAGTTACAACTGGAGGAATAAAATATATCACAATCGCTTAAATATTTATTTAATAAAATGAGCACACTTCTTGATTCAGGGTTGTCAAACTAATTGCGTAGTTTATAGGCACAAAGTGGTGTTGAAAAATAGTTGAAGAAACTGTATTATTTGATATATATACTGTATCTCATTTTATTATACCCAAATTACTACTTCTGAAACGTTAAAATTAATGGCATACTTTTTCTTGTTCTCATATCGGCTCTTGGTTTACAGTTATGGATGAGGGCCTCACATTCCAGTTTTGGTGACAATTCTTCTACTTATCTGTTGAGAAAAAGATACAAAAGTTCACAGTATTTGGAAAAAATTGCTATTTTTCTTATCCTATATATGTGAAAAAAAAAATACTTTCAATGTAGAATTGCTACAGGGTACATAACGTAATATTAAATATGTATAACGTTTTCCATACACAAAATTGTTTTCCGATGGAAAATATAAAAATAAATGAAAATTTATTTGTTTGTGAAATTAAAGAGCATGAAAGAGCATGTTACATGAAATAGTTAAACACAAAACTGTCGATGGATGATTGCTTCATCATTAATCAAAAACGAGAAAATGGAATGTACATTGTATCCAGTATTGGTCAAAACAGTTGTGCTCTGTCGTTAGAGCATTTTGACCTCAATCGAGAGACAAGGGTTCGATTTGTTACCAGTCTAGTACTATTTTTTATCTGCCTGCAGTATGTTTAGAACGTTTACTTAATCTTCCATGTATACGTTTTTACAAGCGTGTTTCAACCTTCTATTGTTAAACATAAAGAGATGCTACTTCTTATAACATCAGAAGTCCAGTTTAAAAATTATATATTGACTACATATAATGCCAGATACCTATATAAAAGTACTGAAACTACAACTATACTTAATTAACAATCCAGACTATTGTTACTAGATTACAGTCTGAACGTCTGTAAGTAAGATTGCATTAATGCGATCTTTCATTATTTTCTTTTATAATTATCCATTCCTTCTTAACCATTCCTTCAGCTGAAGATTTCAATATACAATTCTCGTTTCATATATTTTACGTTTTCGTTTTGTTTATTATATGCCGTAGTTCTGTTACTCTATTCTTGATATTTGTACCCATCTTCATAATATTACTTCCAACACTACGTTCTTTCTTTTAAACATTTTTTTCTGTTATTCGAAAAAAAGTCGGGCGTGTACCCAATTTAATCAGGTTTTCATTGATTTCTTTTGCGGATTAGTTTTTCTTAATCACTTTTATCCGTTTCTTTGCTGCTTTTATTATTTGTCTGTTGAATTATTTTGGTTCTTTTGAATTTTTGGTTTTTACTTCGTTTGTTTTCTTTATTTATTTTTATCAACATTTCATTTTCTCCATATTTCCATACATTTGTATTACGCCAGAAACTATACGAAAGCGAAAACTACTCTAGACACGTACGAACACTCTTAATTACTGGAAAATCTTACGGGAATGCATTCAGAAAGTCTTGTTCTGATTTATTTTAGGTTGAATTCAGGCAGATCTCAATCAGTAATTTTACCTCTTCCATCGTATACTTTATAACATATTCTTTATTGATTTTAATATTGATTTAGCTGCGCATGTGCTTAACGCATTTAGAACCAATGGTAAAAATATACAACATTTTCCATACTTAAACTAATCGAAATACAGAATTGCGATAAGAAAACGAATTCTTTTGCTCACTTAATTATAGATAATACTGCATTTACGTCAAAGTGTGATTGCATATCAAGTCAAAGGCATTATATTATTGTAGGTAGGCGATCCGAATAAATGTAGAAGAGATGGTACTTCACTAATCTTAAAATTAATCATTCTAGTCTGATAAAATATCATTCTCCTTAACTAATGTAATGGGAAATTTCATACAGTAATACGTAAATACTGAATAACGTATAGCACACTGCTAAGGAAATTAAGTATAGCATTTTTAATTGAAAGTATGAGATCATAAAATAATAATGTGATACTAAAACTTCATTCAGTACCTCGATAATAACTAAGAGTAAGGATGTAGATTAAGTACAATCAAAATTTTCACATACAATTATGTTTTTTTAATGCTGGATCACATAATTGACATGCTTGAAACAAAATTATGATGATCTCCTAACCACAATATCAGTATTTAGCAGGTAACTATTTACGCCTAACAGATGGCCAAGTGAGCGTACGATTTTCTCAATTTAGTTTTATTGAAAGGTAAGATTGTTGAGATAAGGAACAGCTAATTCTATTAGACAAATATATTTTCTTTAAGTGATTTTCCCAGAAGAAGCAAAGCTATGTACGTGAGCTTTCACGTCTAAACGCTATTACAGTAGTTAGATATTTAGTGGCCAATTAGCGGCAAATATAGGAAAGCATTTTTATAGATATATCATACAAGTTAGATTATAAAAAAAGTATTCTTTCTGGACGGCTGCTCCAGCTGATGATAATATTGGCGGTAGCGGTCTTAAGATCTAATATATGTATTAAGTAAGAATAACATAGAAAAAAAATACTTTTTTAATCAATATTGCTATCTCAATATTATTTTATGCAAAACGTATAAAATATTCTGCTGATTCACTTTGTTAATCTCATAAATAATATGTAATACACGTAATGCGTTTTCTGTTAAAGAGTATGAAGAGTGGAAGTATATAATCAGAAAATTAACTCCCAAAATTTCATTTAATATATATTTGAAAGAAAATTATTTCTACTAAATATTACTAATTAATTTTTAAACTGAATCGTGTAAGTTGCGTTTGAGAAACAATATGCTATTAATATAAACTATGATTCTATTAATCTATTAGTCAAACGCCAAGAATGAGTATATGCTTTTGAAAGCAGTAAAGTAATAACACATTAAAATGTTATGAAATATATTAATGAAATTTGCTTGTCATAAAGATTAATACAATACTCAGCAATTCCAGACACTTTAAAATATAAAATAATGTTTTTTTTTCTAAAAATAAAATAGAAATGTGTAAAATATTTTAAATTGTAATAAATATACGCTGTTAAAAATATTTATTAATAGTAGTATCCCACTCCTTACTATTATTCATTCAATGGGATATCTCTTATGAGACCCTAGTCATATACAATGTATTGTTGTTACTAATGTACCCTGTATGTACAGTGTATTTTCATACATGTGTATCAGTTTGATATGACATTTTATGTTTATAATAGAGATGATATTGATGAACTAGAAGACAATCTGATTTGCTAAGTGAAGAAAACGTTATTATGCTTGAATTTTACTGTGTCCGGAGGTAAAATGGAATTGTAAATTCAGTTTTCCTCTAAAGGCGTTTGAAAATCTGAACAAAGAGTAGATTCGTTTATCTTTATGTACAAATAGATGCTTCCATGATGTAACACTTGTAAATCTGATCTTAAAACCGACGTCATATCATATGCCCTAAGTTCTCCCATTATTATTACTGACATAAGGTTTACCCATGCTAAATAGAAGGTGCGGCAAAATTAACGCCCTTTTCACAAAATTGCCAGGCAATTGTTAGGTGGAGAATCGAGAAAAGCTACAGACGAAGCGTTTAAATCTGAAGTTTGTAATTTCAAAATAGTACTTTTTATTTAATGCTTCTGTCTAATTGTATTATCTGATATCGGTACGTACTTAATAGTAATAAATGAGTTCAGTTCAAGTCCAGGCTTCTTAGAAGAACGTATAACATTGAAAATCTGGTAAAGTCATTCTGCTAAGATAAAGTAAAGTAAGAGTTTAAATATTTATTAGTCGCCCCCTTTCAGAAATATGATTTCATTCTTCCTAATTTGGAACCAATTTTTAAAATGGAATCAAGGTAAATTACTATTAATAGTTTAGTTACTTTTACTGGAACAAAATTACTTTAGCCTAAACGTAAACCAGTACGAAATATTTTTGAATCAAAATAAGTAAACCTGCTTCCTCCTACAAACTGTGGAGATGCCTTGTATATTTAGAAACGCTGAAAACGTGTAGAAAATTAAGTTTAAGTGAATAATCCATTTCCTGATTTAACCATCCTACAGAAAATCGAACTTGAGGATCAATTTGTCTTATGTCCTATTAAAATCCTACATAGATACAATAATATAATCCTAAATCTTCGAAACATTAAAATTGTCCAAGTTTTGATGAATCTGTTTAAATGCGAAAGACAAAGTTCATATTGTATGTGCTAGCAGGTATTTAGTAGTTCGTATGGCTCATGCTTGTGCGTGAAATCTTCTTTTAAGAATTAATCATTTGGATTTTCGAACTAATTTAAAATGCATTTGATTCCCTGGTTTATATTCACAAACGATATCCCGTAGGTTTAAATATGATGGTATATTCTAAACTCCCATTCATTGAATTCAAAAGTAGACTTTGTTCTAATTATGTAGTTTAGCAAATGGTTGGAAGTTTAACATATTGCCTTTAAAATCTGCATATTAGATGTTGAAATAGTTCGAGATCAGCATTCAAACGCATCATTCTTAAAATATTCTAATGCTTTTATTTTTTAAAAAATGTGCACTTACTTATGTGTATATAATGTTCTACTTAGGATAAGAAATAACTTATGATTTTCCAAGTACTGTGAGTAAGAATCAACACTTACATCAATTAATTTAACGTCGTATCTCTCCTACATACGCAATGTCACCATTGTCTTGGAATGTGTTTGGTTTTGGAACAATTTGGGTTCAGATACGTTGCCTCCCACTGTATTGAAGTCGGTTCGCACTGCATTGAACACTTCTGTAATCAAATTGAAAGAGAAAATTGCGATGAACAGTACGAAGATTGATTGGCAACACAAAATTCCAATATGCCTAATAACATTTAATATCTATCACAGCGATTTTCAATCTACAATGGCGGGTCTTTAATTAAGGAAAATGGATCGGAAGCGCCAATAAAGGGTCGAAATTAAATTTGTTTGAATTTTGATGAATATATTTTATAATACTTATTTGTCTGCTCTAAAGTAATTCGCTTTATGTAAACAAGATTTAGTTAATCAATTTACACATTAGTATCCTGTTTAGTTCTACTCCTATTGATAGTGTCATATGAGTACTTGCATGAAATGACTTTCTCTCCTTCGAAACTGCAAATCACTACATAGTTGCCCAATACGACACATACTACAGAGCTTGAGTAAGCATGACACAGGTTTATTTGTGTATCATATTAAAAGCACTGCTGTACATTATTAACATTAATTTACAAAATGCGGAGCTCATCATTCCTATAAACTGCTAACCTTTGTCAAGAACTCCACTAAAATGAGAATGCACAATTTTAAAAATGTGGACGGGAATTAAAGAAGAGAAGTATCATTCCAAACCTAATACAAAATAATATTTATTAACATTGATAACAGGTGAGTCAGAATTTAATTCGAATTGCAATTTTGGGTTTAATGGTGGATTTAATTCTCACTTCGAAATTATATTTGCAGCATAGTTATTGTAAATACATAGAGATTTTTATCAAATAAACACCAACTTGCTAGAAATGAATTCCCCGTAATATGAAGAAGGACGATAATATTTATTAAGCTTAAGTTAGTGTGTATATACAATCTTGAGATATTTGATGGTAATTTGGTACCCTCGCATATAACATTATATCTCAACAAAAAAAGTTATGCACGTCGTGTCTAATTAGTATTTAACAATGGAAATTATGTACAGGAATAAATATGAACAGTGTCAGTTATTCACGAAACCACATTAGACATGCCTGTTGACAAGGAAATAACATCCTGTGTTGGGATATCCACACAAGTTGATATGTATAATTGAAGCGTATGCGCGAGCAAACGTTTAAATAACATTTTCAAATAAACAAAATCACGAGTACACTTTAACCAGGAAATATATGTGGCATAAGATATTCACACTTTACACGAAGACATGTTAGACTAAAGTACCCTTTCGTGCAAAGTATGAATATTTTATGTCTCATATTTTTCCTGTTATATATAAAAATGTACTTGTGATTATTTTTATTCGAAAATGTCACCCAGGTGTTTGTTGTATCGTTGAAAATGTCACTTAGACACAGATCAAAATATTACCAATCAGAGAAACGATGACGTTATATGTTTCTGTTACAGTAGTAGTCACGTAGAGATTTGTCTTTGACACGTCGTTTCGTTTTATCTATCTTTGTGTTGTAACCCTCTTAAGATAATGATCAGTTGTTCGTAAACACCTGGGAGGCTCGTACAATATGCCCATTGAACAACCCTGTCTACTATTGTGCGGAACCATTAAAACCGTGAATAGTTATTTAGCGATACAACAAGAAATAGACTTCAGGTCGTTTGAATGTTGCTGAAGGTGCCACAGGATCTGATCCAATGCTTGAAATATGTTGAATTTTAAGCATAATTGTGTTGTATGATTCCGAACTGAAATATATGGTTGGTGAAACGTATCGCAATGAGGTGATGTGTTGATGGCAAAATTAAATATGAGAGTTGGCAGCTTGTCGCTGGTTTCAAAGAATTCTTTTTAAGTTGAATCAGTTTCACGACGCAAGTCAAGTGTGCGTAATGAATTCTTAAATGTGCGAGGAAACCACTACGATTATCGAGAACCTGCCTATATATATTTATGTATTGAACTATATATATATTGAACTTCATATATATTTAATATCGGAATTCGTGTACGATGAAAAGAAAATCTGGTAGAATGTGAACGGGAAGAAAGTTATTGCGTGTTTTAGAAGAGACGTTAATACTGCAACATAGAATCTACAACGAACTATTAATGTAAGAAAGATTTATAGTTACAATATCAATCTCAATGTTAATATTACTTACGTTTGAGCATTACTTACGATACATTTGATAATGTTTAACTTCTTCACACGGAAAATCGGAAATATACCTCAAGCATATTATTGTTATTTCTTCTTTATTTTGCTTTTTCGTTGACTTGGCTCATCTATTGTCTGAAAATCGACTATTGAAATCGATAACAAAAGTACACAGCTTATGTCATGCTGAGAAAACACGTCCCTAAAGTAAAGAAGGCGACCCCGGATATAGGTGACCCGAATGTCATCGGTTCCCAGTGAGTCGATGGTTATAGCTTAAACAGGATTTCTGAACGTAAGAGTCGTGACCACCAGGATTGTGTGCACGGAGATCGAGAGCGGAGCTGAAAAACAAATGTAACTAGTATTTTATAGGCTAAAACAATACATTTCAAAGACTATATTTTAATTTGCTGTTTTTTATTATTACTAATAATGATCTAATTCGTAGAACAGTATTGGATCATATAATTACGATCTTTATTATCAAATGCAGCAAATAAACGCAAATGTTTTCAAATGAATATAGCATAGACAACAGAAAGCATAGACATGCTTTGTTTCGACGCTATAGACAACAGAAAGCTTGGGAAAATCGACTTTAGAGACTGATAATTCCAATATCAATGACAGTAGAACTGAGGTATCTTAAAGGTCTTCAAATATGATCTATAAAATCTTAATCAAAACAAATAACCAGGATACAATGATCACATGTTGATTAAAGGTTCACTACTAGATGGTGCAGACCATGCATTTAAAAAAAATAATATAGATATACCCTACTCGAGGAATGAAGCAATTGATCAAAATTAAACAAGAATTTACAGAGCAAGCCGAAAGTTTAATTTAATAAGCATTTAACTGATAATTTAATAAACGAATGGCACTTAATTCGGAATTGGTGCAATTAAATTGCTAATAATATTGACCATCAAATTGAAAAACTACAATATTTGTCATTATTAGGTAACACACCTCATGAAAAATTATAACTGTGGTTCCTTGTAAATCCAGAGTTAATATGAATGACTTGAAACCTTAAATAATATAAATAACATACTTACTGTAAACTTGGTTTCGTATTATTTTATACACCCAGACTCACGATTCTTAAAACATTTGATCCCATTCCGGATAGCAATGTGGTTGATAAATTATAACTTTTATAAGGGTTCTAAGCGAGCTTCTAAGAGTTTTGCTAAAGCAAAGTAGACTAAAGTAGATTCAGAACAACTGCGTGCAATAGGCTCCGGTAGGAATTTCACACATGATCACTCGCACAGAAAGCAAGCGGGCTAAGCTCTCGTCCATCCCCAGGTCATGAAATTGTTTAAGTATTATGTAAGCGTCGAAGCGGGAAGGGGTCCCACCTTTGCTTAATTTCGCTGGGGAGGGGGAGGTGTGCATCTAAAATACATGCAAATCAACTTAAGACTTGAATAATCCATTTATTTATTAAAAAATAATATTAAAGGATTCATATTGAAAAGCTGTTGAAAGGATCTGCCATAGAGGACGAAAAAGCTATAAGAGATTAAAAATGCAAAAGCCAAACTATTGAATCGGGGAAGGATGTAATAAAGAAAATAAAGGTGGACTGTTCTCGGAGTAAATGATGTAATAATGTCAATAAATATTACTAGTGATTAATTTCCACACAAAGTGTCTTTATGCCATATAATTAATTTCATTGACTTTCGTTCTATAGAAATTGTTAGAAATGTCGTTTCTAGGTATTAATGTGAGAAAAGACGTTTCCGGTGAATATGTTCCTGGAGCACAAACGATGAGAATATTGGAAACCTCATTATGCTTATTTGGCCAAACATTGTCTAAAGGAGTTAGGAAAAAAATTAAATTCCATGGGTATAACCAACTGCCGATATTTTAAGTGGCACAAATGCGGATCCAAATTTTATACAGGATACTGGGAGTATTCTTTACGGTTCAGATGTTCTTTCATAGATTATTATTAATTCTGTTGACGATACAAAAGTGATTCATTGTTGTTCCTGGCAATACGTTCTTAAACTTACCATAAAAGGATTGCTTTTCTGTCCAATATATCTAAACTCAAATGGTAACCATTTGGAGTAACTCTCAAATTTCCTTATCCATGTCTGTAGAACATGTGTCGAATGATATGGGATGTCAACATAGGGTAGTCGATGAACTACTATGATTCCAATGTATACTGTAGACTATCATAAAGACAGTCCCCAGTAGCACATTTTAAGCGTTGATAAAACAGTTTAATGTCCGCCTTTTCAACGGTTTATTGAACCAAAAAGCTTGATTCAAAGTTTTCTTATTGAATAAACCATTGAAAGGCGGACACTAAACGGTTTAATAAACGTTTCAAACACGTTCATTCTACTGGCGGTATGATTGGATCTCGTTTAAGGCTTGTACGTGGCTGACAAAAGGACAATAGCTGCACCATGGTGTTAGGTAAGTGGCCTGTAACTAACTGCTCCTTAATTATGACTATTTACCACGTGAATACCAAATCACGCTGGACTACCATATTGTTGAGAATAAAGTTTGAAAGCAATCTGAAGATGAAGATAACATAGTTTTAAATAAGGACACAATTGGTCAATCAATTTGTATTCTGAGGAAGGCCTAAGTAAAATATATATTTTCAATAGTGTCACACAATGCAAAATACATTCTACGTACAGTTATCCAATGCAATACGTACAGTTTATTTTCTTGTATTCATTTAGAAGCCTTTGAAACGATTCAACGTCTTTTCCTTAGACTTTATTTGCCTGATTACGTTCTCTGCAATAACACTTTTTTAGTAAAATTGTGATGATGAACCATTACGTCTACAAATCACATTGTCAAGATATTACATTATTTTACATTCTGTTTCTGTTCCATATTCTAAGTTAAATGTACAAAATAATTTAACCAAAAATATTTATTTTTGAAGACACTTCTACCAATGGTTGATATATTGACAAACGGTGTTCGCAAGGGTGATCACTTTTTAAATAATTACAATTCCTGCTTAAGCAAAATCTTTGTTTTGTCAGGTAATAATACTTGATATACGTGACAATTGCAATTTTATTTTGTTAGCCGGATTTTTACAGCATTTTAATGGTCCACGTTTTCTTTTGTTTATCAGTAACTTTGGTTTTACTTTAAAACACAACCCCATCATTTTCTACCATTTTCTTACTATGGCTGAAAAAGCCAAACGTCTTTCGGAGTGGCCAAAGAGAGGAGGTTTGAACTTGCTCGCTTCTCTATTTCTGATTGGCTCACAGTGGCTATTGGTATTAGGCTATGTAAACTTATCAAATGTTTCTATTTGTTGTGTCTATTGAGTCATTTCTGTTTCAAATATGATGCTGCGAAGATACTCATTCTGTCCATCGCAAAAGAATTTATATCTTTGCAGTTGTGCATGATTTCAATAACTTCAAGTTAATGATAAAATTTTCAAAATTGATTAAATTAGTTAAATTAGCAAATTGATTATGACTTAATTGAAAGCGAAACGAAATGCGAATGTATAAAATAAAGAGCATATTCCTGATTTTGTATAATCTTAGACTTTATTTTATTAACTATTTAAACAACCGCAAAGCATCTAAACAGAAGACCTAAATATATATAGTAAAATTGGCTCTGAACCATTCTATTCAAAGCCTACTCCGAACAACTCCGAGCGAGCTAACCTCTCGGACGACATGAGCTCTCCGCCTGACACGCCTCTGTTCCTTATTCGGAGAAATAGAGTTCTCGCTACTATTTTTTAATTTTTGCTCTTCCCTGTATACCTTATAACAACTGACGGAATAAATACAGATATTCGTCAAACAAACTGAACCCCTTCTCTGTCCCACCTAGTATTTTAGACACACAAAATTGTGTATATAGATAAGTTTCTCGAATTCGGATCTAAATTGCATTTAAAATGTGTTCTTGTTAAAATGAGTGAACTGTTCTAAATATTATTGTGCGGCGTTCAAATAAGTTATAAATAAAAAAAATACCGGTATATAAAAGTAAGAAAAGTATTATCACTTACGTGCTCATGGAATCCTATTATCAACAATGTGTTATATAAACTCAAAATCCCACGGAAACAGAGAATGCAGAATTGTTTTAACCAATAATCCAGATGATTATTGAATTTGTGTAGATTTTTGTTTACAATTTCGATATTAAATAGCTATAAATCATTTGGCAGTCTAGTATTTTGTTCTAAGTTTTCTGATGACTTCAACTGAATTAGTGCTTACTACAGAACAAAAAAGCCCAAATGCTATTTGCCGTCTCAATGATGTGAATTACAAGCTGAAGAATATACGATAATTAATCAAATGAAAATCTTAAAAAAAAGATTCTAATTATTTTCCATGCACTCAAATCAGATGTACGTTAAATAAGTTCGCCTCAGGTTTTGTAGCAATAATTTATGTATTCATTAGAATTCAGAATGTCATGTTTAACATCAAAAGTACAGTTAAAGATGAAAACTATATTACTTATCTGCAACGGAGAAGAATATTGGTTCCCATCATTTTTTAAATCTGTCACTTCCTAGGCCAGGTATAATACCGCGATCCCTGCCTGACGCATACTCCTGCTGTTCTTCTGTCTCCATTGGATCGGAAAATGTTTCATTCATAACAACACAAATTATCGATAAGAAATGTTAAGATAGGTTATGTAACCTTTTGTACGATGCCAGTAAAGGTGCTAATGTTAACTATGCTTATGAAGTCTCACAAATTCCTGATATTGAATTAGTATACAGTACAATTCATTAATAAATTATTGAATGTAGCGCTTACATCTGTTTATAATTCTTGTGAATAATGTTAGAACATTCTAAGGTTGTAACTTTAATCTGTTTATAGTCTTTAGGTATCCAAAGCTCAGGCCAAAGATTTGATAGGGGAAATAATACGTTTAGAAGCCGGCCAGAGTTTAAGCTGAAGCTAACATCAAGAACTGTGTTACTAAGAATAAATTTTGTAAAATCTTAGTTGCGATGATTACCTGCTGGACATAACCCAGGACATAACGAATACGAAGAGAACGCTATCCTTTAACGTCACTCATCGAATGGCTTAGGCCTACTGCATTTTCGTGTTATTATTGTGACCAAGTAGTCTATGGTACTTGGAAATCGTCTGAAAATCTCATTTGGTTTTACTGTGTTTTTCACACACACATTCGGAAAAGAATAAGAACAATAATGACACGTGGCAGCCAGTGGCGTAGCCAACACGATACATTTGAAATCGCCAAGCCTTGATGCAAATTTGCCAACTCAAATAACTATCTAGTCTAACCATAAATACTGAACATTTAGGCCCCTCTGATACTTGAGCCACGGGGTCTTACGGTAAATTAACAGAGCTAACTTGCAGCTTTTGATCTGTTTTGAAAATCTCACTCGCACTTTTACCAACCTCACTCAAAACTTTTACAACAACCCTATTTTCATATTTGCCCCATTCCATGGTTTCCTGCCTGAGATATGAAACTCAATTTAATACCTCAAATCAGGATCATCATCATTCACGATGCGCAACTGGTGATTTTAAAAGAGTATTTTTTTTCTGCTACGGCTAGGTGGCGCATGATGTACCTAAAGTTTGGAACATTATTTATGGCCAGTCTAGCTACATACCCGTCAGCCAATCTCCACGAAAACCTTCAGAAATAGTAAAAGACTGTACGGTTAATTGTAGAAATACAGTTAAAAACGTAGTGTGATAAGCTATGTTGAATGTTGCTTATGTAGGAGTATACTACAATTTACATACGTCCTCAATTGTGAAAAGCAAACACCTAAACAATATTCACATACCTAAACACCTTCAGGCTTTACATACCTAAACAATATTTACAGCAAACGCCTGAACAATATTTACAGGGTTTTGTTGACACCTAAACAATATTTACACAGCAAAGTTCTTGGCGACCTTTGTCTTCCCCGCGAACATCTGAAATTCATTTTCTCATTTTACAACAATTCTTCCTTGTTTTAGCTCAGACTACCTATTAGTGACGTTTTCCAAGTGAACCTTATCACCGATTTCTGCTTCACACTTTAACAATTAAATTGTCCATTCTTTCATTAGTCATTGTTGATCTCTTCAGAAATTTAACTGGCTATTATTCTTTCGTTCGTACACACCCTATATCCTGCCGTTACTACCAGTTGGCAAAGTTTAAAGGCCTGACTTAAAGTTTTTTACATTCTACCATAGTGTCAATCAGCGATTCCATACTTGTAACAGACTTATCGTTACATACATAAAATAAAACTTCTAGCTCACTTTGCAGAGCACAAAAACATTGAGCCTCAATTTGTAGGAAATATGTTAACTGCCTCTTCCACTGCTTGAACAGTCAAAATTTCCTTTCTCAAGGGGAACTTGAAAATTGAATGTAGAGGCAAGATGGTAGCTGTTATTGCATTACGTTTTCTCGAAGACCACAGCAAAGAGTATCTAAGACAATCTTGAACTCCTTTCTAAAGAACTGCTTTAAATTCATGTTAGTTTCACTGTGAGCAAGTTCATCTAAATTCTTTGGCAGGATCCTTCGTCTGTGGTGTAGTTGGAAGTCATATTCTGCTTCAACAACATATTTTTTCCTTA
This sequence comes from Lepisma saccharinum, assembly GCA_022664845.1. NCBI lineage: Eukaryota > Metazoa > Arthropoda > Insecta > Zygentoma > Lepismatidae > Lepisma > Lepisma saccharinum. Next base: position 44,610 of record JAGDQP010014034.1, read on the forward strand.
GCAAATACGATGGCACTTTCAATCAAGTAATTCATTCCAGTGGAATCATTACTGACCGCATCTAGAGTGTTAATTATACTCTCTATCACTCTAATGCAATCAATTACATTTAGATCAGGTGTTTCCAAAGTTTCAGTTAGTATTTTCAACTTGTACATAACATTCTTCATGAAGAACGAACTAAGTATGAAAGCAAACGTCTAGATTTCCTTGTAGAGACAATTCGCCTGTGATCTGGTTCCTGAATCAAATTCATCATCGTTGGAAATCTCTTCCAAGATATCAAAAATGAGCTCAAGAGATGCACTAATAGCTTTTATGGATTCAGCTTTTCCTGTCCATTGAGTCTGAGACAAATTCTTCAATTTGAATAGCATTTTCAAGCTCTTCAATTTTCTTGTGTAGGTGCTTAAATCTCTTTGTACTGGAAGTAAAGAACGCATACAGTGCTTTAGTGTGTTTAAAAGCACTTTTATGATTATGCTTACGTTGCAGCTATGCTCTACTACAGTATTTTGTACGATGATCTTGGCATGGTGTATAAGGAATCCAATGACCAACACTTTATAACACTTTCTGCTGTACGCCATTACATTTTCCAGATATATTAATTGCAAAATCGTACGATTGAAACGCCATCAAAGATATATCAGTGTCCTTTTCTTGTAGACTAGCACAAACTTGCTTCGCAATTCCTTGACCTATTTTATCTGTGCACTCTGCCACTTCTAGTAAACGTTCTCTAGTCTTACAATTCTCGTCAACGCTTCTTATTACAACAGCAAGGATGCCTTTGTGTGAGATATTGGGTGTACTATCTGCCATTACCGAGTAAAACCCACTAGCTTGAATCTCCTGAACCACACCTTTTCTGATCTCGTCAACAACTAAGGAAATCAACTCGGTTTGTGACTGAAGACTCATATAGTCTATGTTACATGATGTTGACGTAGTTTTTTGCAATCAACCCAGCTTTTTAAAACAGGATTATATCTTGAGAGTAATTTAATTATTTAAACAAAGTTGTCGTTTTCTGGATCTGATCCTGAACTACGGATCCTTGTCTTTCTAACATTCTACAATTATCTAGTAAAATCTTATCAATTTCTCTGTTGTGTATTTTCACTTTCTCCTCTTCGATTAACACCGACTTTTTTGTGGTCAAGAAGAACGTCAGTATGACGCTCTTTTAACAAAAATTTGCAGTAACTATACAGTGCTGATTTGTGTGCTGTAGAAAAGAAATACATCTATAATTTCCCTAACTTTTTTTTTCAGAACTTTTCATTTCCCTCCAGTTTCTGACACCAATTTTTGACCACGATTCTTCACTCTTTTCTCTGTCTACCGCACTCAGAAAAAGAAAACACATGAAAAAAAAAGCTGAGTCTTTAACTATACTGTATTCTAAATCCGAACAAAAACACCAGAGGTGCAAAAAGTGGAGCCAAGTTCTTTAGCCCTAAAAAGGTGTGAAATGGGAGACGGATGAGCCAAGTTCCTTGGTGACAGCATGTAACAGGAACAAAGGAACTTGGCGCGAGCTGGCAACAGCCTTAGGGTTGGTGGCGGTGGACGTAGTGGGTTT